>DWQW01005742.1:0-17329 GCA_018249695.1 Heliconius erato demophoon
AATCTTTACAGCCAAGTTATTAGCGACGTGAAAGTAGGATTGTAGAGAGCGTTGGAAAATGAGTCATGAATTCAAAATTTTTCTTTCACTCATTTTCAGCTTGTAAAAGACAGTGTCAATGAAAAAAACCATGCAAAAATCCTGTCTGAAATAGATTGTTCAAAGGTTGCAATTACAAAAAGAAATTTGAAATATGAAAATTTATAATAAGTAGGTATTTTCTTATTTCAAAACAATATGTACCAAAAGGGGATTTAAGAATATGATATGCTTAGTGTTGTTTCTTAGACGTCTGTTGAGTCTTGCATACATGGCGCGGCGGTGAGTTCCGCAACTCAACACGCAATGCCTCGAAAATTCGGCGTAAAGTGAGAAACTGAATGTCTTAATAATAATTTGCCCTTGTTTAGCTTGCTATTATACAGCGTGAAGCTAGAAGAAAAAAATCTTTATGTACTAATAAAATATATTTATGTACGTTCGTGATTAGCAAATATATAATATCTACTGTATATAAATATTCTAAATCACCGATTTTATATTAAAAAACTTTTCCAAAAGGTCTTTGAAGCTCGTCAGATATTCGATCTGAATACATTCCACCATTATGATTACATTCTATTTTATTATTCATCAAAAATGTCGTTGCTAAACGTGCTTTAAATTTTAACTTGTCCCGAAAGCAATTATGAAACCGTTCCAAACATCCAAGCATATGTAAATTGGCTAATAAAGCGAGTGACGATGTTGGAGTCGTATTTAATGTTGGAATACCTCAAAAGTTCTTGTGTTATCGCCTAAAAAGTGGTACAAAACCTTCCATTATTCAGGGAATGAGCTATAAATCTGGTAACACCTGTTCGCGCTACAAATATTAGGTCGTAGCTAAATCCGAATCGATTGGTGGATTGGAAACCGCCTTTGCTGATTTGATATTTCACTTTTATTTTGTAATCATTGTTGCCGAATCCGAGTTAGGTTTTTACGTAATAAAATTAATAAGTTTAGAAATTTGCATTTTAGAATCATTCGTTTAATAGACCACAAAATCTTTCTTTTTAATCTTTTTTTATAAATATATAATATAGCTACAAGGCAATAAAGAATTGTAAATAAATACATAATAAACAGTAGGTACGTACTTACAATAATATTTACGAAAACGTAACTTTGACTAATTAACGTTTGATAGCAATTATTTTGTTTTCAGCAATACTGAGTGAGCAATAACACAATTCCAAGGCATATTTTTAGCTTCACACAGTAGAGTAGGTAGAAGGAAAATAGTGTTAAGACACTCAGATCCCCACTTTTCGCCGAAGTTTTCGTGGCATTGCGTGTTGGTGCCAAACGGGAGAAATAAAAATATTTATTAATAAATAATTATAAATATGAATAAATAATAATTTATTCTCTCGAGTGGAGATCGAACCCAGAACCGTCGCGTTTCAGCCACACCCGCGCCACGACGGCCTCGATAAATTATATAAATATAATAAATATTGTATACAACGATGACAGTGACTGTACTTGACGTCACTCTTTATTTACATTTCTGAGATGCTCGTGATTTCCCTTAAGATTTAATTGTTTGCTTTTTCAAAACACAAATGTTATTGTGAAGTTTTAAATTTTCTTGGACGAGGAATATGTTTATATTTATTCAAATTTATATCTTCATTTCTTCGCACTGGTGTCGAGGCAAAGCGCAGCGTTGAGTTCCGCCATTCAACACGTAATCAGCCTCCGGAATTCGGCGAAAAGTGGGTAACGGGTCTGTCCTAAAACGTGAAATCGTGAACCGCTAAACCGTGTCTTAACACTAGGTTCCCTCTGCCTACGCTGCTGTGCGCGGGATACAGCGTCAATCAGATTTTTTTATATATATATTTTGATAATATACAAATAATAAACGAAGCAGCCTTTAATAATTAATGTTTACATTACTGTTCAGCTTGAATTATTATTGTAAATATATTTTAATTGGCAATAAGGTCGTTCTCACAAGTGAAAATAATCTTCATGCACAATCTGCATTGATCAGTCATAAAATGTAATTAGATTGCGTTTTTGTAATTTATATATACATTTAAAATGTAATTTGGTTAAAAACGTAAGAAACGTAGGTTATATTAGATAAAACTAATTCTTATGATTGTATCTTTGAATTTAGGCGGAAAGTAGAGGACAAAATGTTTAAACACTAGGTTCTCTGCCTACGCCGCTATGTCAAGAAAATCAGGAATTATTTTTTTATAATTATATAAATATTTTGATTGTTATAGGAACCAATCTTTTTCTATACTTTTTCTCATGTGAAAAGTTTCGGACTTAATAAATTTCAGATAAAATCTCCAGAAATAGATCTTAATGGACTATTTTATGGCGCGCAGTAAAATGTTTAAAGTGTTAAACGGTGATTTGTTAAACCACGAGCATGTATGTAGTTTGCTTATTTTACCCGTTTATAGGCACAAGTAAAGTTATATGTTTGTTTGTAAATTTTATTTTGATGCAAAACAAAAATAAATTGACGATTTTATAATAAATTTTGTGAAATTTCAATAATTGGAGTTAATATTTGATTTTACGGTAAACGCGACAGGTTGTGGATTCGATTAGAAATTGACGAAATAAAATATTTAATATTGTCAGTAACAAGGCCAAGCGCGGCGTTAAATTCACCTCATATTGTTTCATAATCCAGCGGAAAGTAAGAAACGGAGTGTCTTAAAGGGAACGAAGTGTCTTAACACTAGATCCCTGTCTACCCTGCTGATATGTGATCCAGCGTGAAGCTAGAAAAAAACAATTGTTTATTATGATAATTCAAAATTCTTAAGTAAACTTTATATAGATACAAGCTAGAGTACATAGAAATAATAGGTAAATAAAACTGCAGAACAAATATTAGCACTAAATCTTGAATGTTTCCGTTTAAATATATTTATGTACATACTGCATATTATGATCTAAGAGTGCTCGGGCTAAATACCACTGGGACAGTAATAACATATGTTTAGCTATAAACTTGTGTTGGTTTGTATGTTTAAGTCTACGACGTTGAGCTCCGTTACTCAACACGTATTGCTACTAGAATTCGGCGGAAAGTGGAGAGTGGAATGTTTTACAATGTGAAGTTGAAAAAAAAACGTCCAATCTAACACAAAATCTAAATTTGAATTCTTTACAGTAGGATTTATGAATCAATCAAGATATTTTTTTGATTTATAACGACACAAACGCGGCTTCGCCCGCTTAGACTTATTGTCATTATAAAGTCCATTTATATAAAATCTTTACATAAGTTGCCTATATACTATTCTGATATATAGCCAATAGTAAAGTTTCATCACATTCCGTTCAGTAGTTTTTATGTGAAAGTGGAACAAACGTCCATCCTCACAAACTTTAACATTTATAATATTAGTACGATTATATTCATACATACACGAAGTGTGACTGTAAAATCGACTGGTTGTGGGTTCGATCCATTTCTTCCTCTGCCTACCTATTAATATTAAAACTGATATTTTTTTCTGCTTCACTGTACACAAAATGAGCCTAGTGTTAAGACACTACGCTCCCCACTTTCCGCCGAATTCTGGCTACATTGCGTGTTGAGTGGCGGAACTCAACGCTGCGCTTTGCCTCGACATCAAAGCGAAAAAATGACCACAACCAGTCGCGCTTACAATCACACTTTGTACGCCTGCGCCACGACTGGCCTCTATATTTATAATCCAGTACCTAAATATACCGTACAAGCCAATAAATATAAGTTAAATGAGTTTATTTTGTAGAACATCTCATATATTTGCACCATATAGGACGAAACACAGTTTAATGTCAAAGTTGACAGATTAAAATACTCATATCATGTAAACATGACCCATATAGTGTTTGGCGCAGTTGAGCCGCTGCCAACGCGCAGGGGACCTACTTTAAATTAATACAAGAATTGCCATTTTTGTTATATGACAAAAATAGTATATGTTTTAGGGCCAATGCGTCTTGTTAGTGGCGTTTTAGTATGTGTTTTTGTTTGGGAACAGAATCGAAACCGTCGTACACTAGGAGTATACGGCGGAATGTTTCAGCAGAATGTAAAATATTTTTAAATATTTTCGCTTTTATTCAAAAATCACAGTGCAATATAAGGTTCTGTTGCATATGTTACATTTTAAATGTGGATAATGAAGAATCATTAGGTGCTAAGAAGGAACACTAGGTTCTACCTAATGTCTGATGTCATTTATTGAAGATTCTTTTATCTTCACCCTTTATCTCTTACCCAATAGGAAGTCATGGAGCACAAGAGAGATTGATGACAGTGGACGACAGAGAGTCTGATCTACCCACCGGTGGATCCTTAAGCTTTTTACATAAACCTTCTACAGTATCATCGATACTGTAGCCTCGAAAGTCAAACGACGCTCCCAGTGCCTCTCTTACCACCCACTCTTGCTTCGCAAATGAGACATTTAAGGACACTTAAACATAATTGAACATAAGAGAAAATGTTTTTGAAAATTCTTACAAACTAAAAGGGATAGCTGGTAGTTTCAAATTGATGCCCCTAAATATATTTCTGGTATAAATATGTAATAACTTTTCTTTATATTTCCCAATTCTAGAAGTAACAGTTTTCAAAGCAAATATAAGTTTGCAAACTTTATCGTTGCAAATATAAAATATTGAAACTCTGTATGCACTAGAGTAAACGGGAATTAGATCATCATATTGAACGTTTATATAAAATAAACATCCATATGTAGCGTATTTGGAACAATTTGCATAGAATAAGGAATAGATGCACAAGGAAGAGATATTTATACAGAATTGGTAGCTTAAAATAAGTTCTGCCTGTCTGTGAGATATTGTTAGCATGGATGTTTGTTCTTCTTTCGCGCGAAAACTTCTTAATAGATCTAGATTAATCTTTACATTAATGTAGCTTGTAAATCAAAGGCAAATGGCGAAGGGACACAAGCGAGTGATTGTGAACTTGCCAGATTGTGGGTTCGATTCCCACTCGAGGATGTGACACCAGTATGAGCTTGACCTATTTGATAGCATACAACGTAGATCCGTTTGAATCGTTGGGGACCCAATGATCTGTGAAAGGATTGACACATTGGCTTTGCATAGAGATGTCTCCTTGCTGTGTGTTCTCTACCCAATTTATCATGGGGAGTGTTAAGGGGAACTGTGTCAATTTGTAGCTGCCGCCGAATTTTCTAACCGTACAGTATACGTGGCACTCCACTACTGTGCCGTTTAGTAGGAACTCCCTTCCACGCGCCACGCAAATATGGAATGGCCTATCTGTGGTAGTGTTTTCAGGTCGACACGACTTGGGTACTTCAAAGAGCGCTTCCATCTTCACCTTACAGGTCGGCAACGCACTTTGCAATCACTTATTGTCAGGTGAACCGTACGTTCGTAAGCCTTGTCTTTTTCCATAAAAAAAGTGAAATATTTTATTAAATATATGAGAATATTTTATTAAATATCCCTCCAGAATTTAGCGGAATGTGGGGAGAGGAGTGTCTTAACACTAGGCTCCCTCTGCCTCCCGTGTTACATGCAGGATACAGCGTGAATGTGTAAAAAAATAGAGTAGCATATAGGCTATAAATTATGTTAAGATTTTCTATAATTTTGCTATAAAATATAAAATAGTAAAACTATAAGCGGACGAAGCCGCGGATGGGTCGCTAGTTATAATATCATTGCACATTGCAAATTTAAACGAGCCAGTTGTATTGACGTAAAATACGATCACATATCATGATTTTGATCGGCTCTCAATTGTCCCGGATGTAAAGCACACGGTTTAATCTCGCACACGTACAAAGGGCACTGTCGTTTAGTATTCTGTAAAGCGCTGCTAATTAGCCCTGGCACCTACTGGCAAATTACATTTACAGTCTCTGCGACTTTGTGTAGGCCTTCTATTTAGATTTTAGTATATATGTACGTGATTAAGGAGCTTATTGAGATTCTGTAAACTCGACTGGTTGTGGGTTCGATCCCAACATAAGAAAATAAATTATTTATTTAAATTTATATTGTAATTTCTTCGCTCTGGTGTCACGTTGTTGAGTTCAACACACAATGTCCCCGGAATTCGGTGGAAAATGGGGAACAGAGTGTCTTAACACTTTGTTGAAGCTAGAAGTAGTTTTATAGAAAGTTCACTTAAGCAGTGTTGGGTTCAAAATAATTAAAAAGATTTTTGTTGTTTCAGGTATGTCATATGTGTCACCTTGTTCAAGTTGTTAGCCGCATCAAAATTACAAACTTATAAGTAAAGAGTAAGTTAGTACGATATTTACGATTTTACGGTGTTATTTCGATTGAATCATCGACTAGTATAACAGATATTTATTACCTTGTTCCATTTATTTCAATGCATAAATAATATTATAACATTAATTATGTTTCTGATTATTATATTTATTTACATTTATATTTTCATTTCTTTGCTCTGGTGTCGAGGGGAAAGCGCGGTGTTGAGTGCCGCCACTCAACACGCAATGCCTAAAGAATTTGGCGGAAAGTGGGAAACGGAGTGTCTTAACACTAGGTTCCCTCTGCTTCCCTGCAGTTTGCGGGATACAGCATGAAGCTGATTTTGATTAATTATGTTTCTGAAAAGCCTATGTGCTACTTAGTTATCATAAAATTGACAGTAAATAACACTTTTATTAAACAAAATATTTTTATTAATAACATCAGTTCTTTTCTAATTTAAAGAGAAAACAAAGGAAAAATTAATAAAAAATCTAATCCACACTGTATAATACACCAATACACCTAAAACTCATATAATAAACAAATGCTATAGACTACCTAACCTGAGACCTAATTATAGGTCAACGTGACCGATAGTACCGCGATACCGATCTCACCATTGTGCTAGGACGGATGCACCACACGCTTCAATATCGCGCCTGCACAAAGGCAGCTAGGGTTGTGCTGCTATTTAATTAACGTTGATTCTAGAAGAAGTTAATTACTTCTAGATTTGATGTTCTGCGGCTTTGTTAAACTTATTTGGTAAATTAGTTTAATTTTTATTTTGAAATGTTTATTTAAATTTATATTTCTTCGCTCTGGTACCAAGAAAAGATTGAGTTCCGCCACTCAACACGCAATGCTTAGAAAAATTTGGCGGAAGGTGGGAAACGGAGTGTCTTAACACTAGGTTCCCTCTGTCTACCCCGCAGTGTGCGATATACAGCGTGAAGCTGAATTAATTTTGATTTTATGTTTATTATATCAAAGTTTGTTAGACATTGTATTGTGTTTTTAATTTGTGATAAAATATTCTTGTGTATATTTAATATAGTTTATGCTTAAAGATTATTTTATGATGAAGTTAATAAGATTATAATTAAAGTTGTTTTATTAAGACGTATTATAATATACAAAAATAACTTGAAGGTGAACCAAGACTTTATTACCTACGTTTTATTTTACCTTATGCGAAATTAAATGCATTTCTCATATATATTTCCTTGTGTTTTAAATAATATTTTATTATAGTCTTAAAAGTAACATCCCTATATACATAAATGTATATAAAAAATGTTTTATCTAACTGGAGATCTCAGAGTCAAAGCGAATGAAATGGGCTCGTGTCAATACACTGTTTGTATCCTGAGTACCTATTTCTCACATTTTTTTCTCAACTTCACGCTGTATCTCGAATGTAGCTGGGTAGGAAGAGAGAACATAGTATTAAGGCACTCTGCTCTCTATTATCTTTAATTTTCGAGACATTGCGTAAGTGGTGGAACTCAACGCTGCACTTTTGCCTCCTCAGTTCGTTAGAGCGAGGTAATGAAAATGTTAATAAATAATATTAAATAATTCACTTCTCCTAGTGAAGATCGTTACAGTCACACATTGTGCCCCTTCGCCGCGACGGCCTCAAATTCTCAAATTTAATTTATCAAATATTAGATAAGTCTCAAACATCCGTAGGTAAAATGTAGAAAATTATATATAAATTTTATTATTGAAATTCCACTATTAACCACGAAATGGGGAACGGAGTGTTTTAACACTAGGTTTATTTTGCCTACCCTGTAGTGTGCGGGATACAGCGTGAAGCTGATTTGATTTATTCACTATCACGGTATAATGGAAACAGAGCTATTAATTAGCCTGGCACTCTCTATAAGTGACGGCTTATGAACATTTATATACAAAGATATATGTATAATACGCACTAACGTACGTATTTAAAATTTTAAACCGGATTAAAGTTATAAATAGATACATTAATCTCGATTAAATAATTTGCTGCAAGGTAAATTTAAGTCTTATTTAAGTTTATATATTTTGTATATTTTTTCTGTCTCTTAGCTTCTCTTCGTATTCCGTTTGTAGCGGGTTAAGCAGAATGAGCCTAGTCTAAAGAGACTCTGCTCGCCATTTTCCGTCGAATTCTGATATTGCGTGTTGTGTGGCGGAACTCAACGCCTCGCTTGGCCTCGACACTACAGCGAGGAAATTAAAATAACTACTATTTCGTCGAGTGAAAATCGAACCTACAACCTATCGTGCTTAAAATCCCCGGTTCCGCCTCTGCGCCACGACTGGCCTCAATATTTTGTATATTTTAATCATTTAAAGTTCCTTTCATTATTATTATTATTTTATCAAAACCTTTATTTACAATACAATTTAAGCAAATCTAATTTGCGTACTGAATACACGAACGCTCGTTACGTTACGCCCTTTACTGAATTATGTAAAGCTTGGAATGTATGAGAATGTTGTTACTATTAGCAGTTAGTATCAAATTTATTATTGAATATTGCAATAGTCACTTCCTATAAATGCATTAATTTTAAACATTGGCACGTTAGCTCAATTTCACTCTGTATCCTGCACACGGAGAGTGTAGAGTGATGAGCGGAGAGAACATAGTGTCAAGACACACCGCTCTCCATTTTCTGCCCAAATCTGGAGACATTGCCTATGGAGTGGCGGAACTCAACGCCGCGCTTTGCCTCGACAGCAGCGGAAATGAAAATATAAATTTAAATAAATATTTCATTTCCTCGAATGGGAATTGAAACCACAACCAGGTGCGTTTACAGTCACACATTTGTGCCCCTGCGCCACGAGTGGCTTCTACGGATATATTAATGTATTTATATATAACGTCAAATATAACAAAAATATAAACTCCCTTAACAAGAACAGACAAATTAAATTATATGAAAATTAAGATTAGTCTTAAGTTGTGCTACAAAAAGAAATTTAGCGGAAGAGATAGCTTGTTAAACTTAAAAAAGTTGGGTCCAAAGTGCATAAATTATGGAAGAAAAATACCACATTATACTTTTTAGAAAATATACTAAAATTAGAACGTAGCGGGATTACAATCCGCGCCTCATGGAAACCGTCGAAGAGGCATGGGTTCAAATCCCGCTATGTAAAACTAACACGTCATGTTTACCTTAGTCTTTATCTATAAGCACTAAGGTATAATAATAAAGATAGCAATCGTGCTTGGTGCAGTTTTAGAGCGTAACTTTTACCCTATATTATGAGTTATTAAGTTGATATTCATCTTTGACCTTAAAATGAAATACTGTTCTTCAAGACGTTTATCAAAACATTTTTATTTGCCTATAAAAAACCGACGTTTGTGGGTTCGATTTACACTTGTTGACTTTTACCAAATTTTCGAGGCATTGCGTGTTGAGTGGCGGAAGTCAACCCCGCGTGTTGCCTCGTTAGCGGAATTAGGAAATGTAAATATAAAATATTTAATTTTCCCGAGCGGAAATAGAATCTACAACCGTTGCGTCTACAGTCCCAAACTGGTGCCCCTCCGCCACAACGGGTTCATGTAGAAATTTTTTAACCTAAAAAATATCCAAACCAATTCTATTCGACATTTGAAGTTCATTAATTATCACAACTGATAACAGATGTTAGAGACAGCTGTATTAAAATGTATGATAAGCGAAAAACCATAATTACTACGGTGATTGGATTTTTGCCAAGTAGAACTACTTTAATATATATTTGAGTCTAAAATACTGTCGCGTGCAAAATTCACTCAGAATTTAGGTTACGATACTTAACACCTAAAATTATGAAGGTTCTTTTTGCAGTATGAAATTTCGTAATGGAGTTTTTTGTTTTCTTAGCGCGTTACATAGACGACTATATGGAGTAATATATATTATTTAAATTAAATAATTGAAGTATTTATAATACTAAAATATATCAATATTGAACAGGCCATTTGTGGCTCAGGGCCACACGCGCGTAACTGCGATAGGTTGCGAGTTCGATTTCCATTTGAAGAAATTACGTATTTAATATTTACATCTCTTCGCTCTGGTGTCTTCGAGATACGCAATGACTCCCGAATTCAGCAGAAAGTGGGGAACGGAAGTATCTTAATGAGAACGGATAGGCTTAACACTAGGTTCTGCATCTGGTTCTGGATGTTTTCTTAAACATCCAGAGTCAGACGCAGAACCACTACAAAACTCTTAGTGCCCGCCTATGCCCCTACACACTAAAATTGAGTGTTTTGCGCCACGATTGGCCTCAAGTACATAGAAAATATATTTTAATTTACATATTATATAGAACATGCATATGAAAGAATATAAATGTTCCCATAATATCAATTCAGTATATAACGCACGTGATAAATGTGTTCGGAATGGCGTATATAAGCAACTTTACAAACGAAGTATTATTGTTATAACTTTCTCTTAAGACAGGAAAACTCAATCGTTGCGAGTTAGCTCTAATTGAAATGTGAATATTAAACATGCTAAAGAACAAATTGAACTCCTTATGGAGTATTGTTCAAATTTAAGTACCTAAAACATTTAATTTTATATGGAGGGTTGATAAGTTCGAATATCTTAGAATTTAATTAATTCCTGTTCCGGTTTTATATGTCTTTAAAATTATTGTCTATAGAAAATCTATGGCAAATATTGTAATTAAATATAATAATGAAATATAGTAGGTAAGATACAATATAAATGACGGAATTCTCTTTGGTACGTTTACTTGTCATAACTGCACTATGTCACAGTAAACTAGAATAGTTTAGTTTGACACTATATTCCGCACATATCAGGGTAGACGGGGGGAACCTAGTGGCAAGACACTCCGTTCCGCAGAATTCTGGACGCATTATGTGTTGAGCGCCGCGCTGTGTCTCGTCACCAGAGTATAGGTATGAAAATGTAAATACAAATAAACATTTCAGCAATTAAATATGTCAGCAATTAAGCCTAACAATTGGGACTACGTTGGGAAATTAAAAAAAAGGATATGTTAATCAACTTAATTATGTCAAATATATCAAAATAGATGTGTGAAGGTTTTTTTCATATATGTAATTTTTATTGTTTAAATTGACATAAATTTTATTTCCGCTCTCTACGTAAAGGTAAAATAAATAAATGAATCAGCTTCACACTATATCCCGCACATAGCAGTGTAGGCAGAGGGAACCTAGTATTCCCTACTTTCTGCCGAATTCTGGAGGCATTGCATGTTGAGTGGCAGAACTCAACGCCGCGCTTTGCCTCGACACCAGAGCGAAGAAATGGAAAATTTTAAGTAAATATTTTATCTCCTCGAATGGGGATCGAACCCACAACCAGTCGGTTTTGCAGTCACACTTTGTGCCCCTGCGCCATGACTGGCCTATATATATATATATACGGTAAAGGTAAAAATATATGATAAGTTGAATGAAGTCATCCCTGTATTCTTAACATTAATAAATCTATACCAAAATGCCATTTAATTTAAACTATTGGACAAAAATATGTAATAGTAAAATAGGACTTTAAAATATCTAAATAATATTTCTATTTCACTTATCCTCATATAATATTCTACTTGTATTTGAATACAATTTATAATTATCTTGTTTGTGCTTCATATCAAATTAACACTGTTATTTAGTTAGATAGTAAACCTTGTTAATTTAATGATTGTATCTTTAAAGAGTAATATTTATATATTTTTTTATCTTCACGCTATATTTCGCAGATAGTAAGTTTGGTAGGGGGAACCTGGGAACCTAGGATTAAGATATTTCTGTTCCTCACTTTCAGCTTAATTCTTGATGCGTTGCATGTTGAGTGCTGAAATTTAACGCAACACCATATGCCTGGTTAGAGATGATAGAGAGATGGTTTTTTTTATCAGCTTCACGTTATATCCCGCACACAGCAGTGTAGGCAGAGGGAACCTAGTGTTGGGACACTGCGTTCCCCATTTTCCACCGAGTTCTGGAGGCATTGCGTGTTGAGTGGCGGAACCCAACGTCGCGCTTTGCATCGACACCAGAGCGAAGAAATGAAAATATAAATTTAAATAAATATTTCGTTTCCTCGAGTGGAATCGAACCCACAACCCGTCGATTTTACAATCACACTTGGTGACCCCGCGCCACGTCTGATCTCATGGAGACGAGAGGTTTTATGGTACATAAATTACCCTCCCCACTAAACATTAATCTTCCTTCTAAGAAACTTCTAACTTTCTTTCAGTCTTGCCACCACAAACAACCCACGCAGATATAAATAAGCATTTCCATTTTAAAATAAAGCCTATTTTAATTACTATTCAATTCCTAAAGTAAATCTGGTAAATATTATTTGAATATCAGACCCAATTGCTGGATTCGTTCTAATTAGCTTTCCTGTATAAACTGATCTAAATTTGGACAACGGTTTCAAGTATTATCTAGTCTGGTAAAATGAAAGCCTCGATTTTTCAATTAATATGTTTTCAATTAATACTCTATTCTCTATACTCTAGTTTTTAATTAATACTCTGTTTTTATATATATATATTTAGCCTTTTTTTAAAGTGATTGTTAAAATTGTTGCTTTTAATTTTAATGTAAAAAATATTCTTTACTTTATATACATTTGTAAAGAACATTTTTTACTTGAGGTTGTTGTTTACTTAAGGCCAGTCGTGGCACAGGGCACAAAGTGGGACTGTAAAATCGACTGGCTGTGCGTTCGATCGGAGGAAATTAAATATTTATTTACATTTATATTTTCATTTCTTCGCTCTGGTGTCAAGGACAAGCGCGGCGTTGAGTTCAGCAACCCAACACGCAATGCCTCAAGAATTCCGCAGAAAGTGGTGAACGTAGTGTCTTAACACTAGGTTCCCTCTGCAGTGTGCGGGATACAGCGTGAAGCTGATTTAATATATTGCAAAGTACAAAAGCATGATTTATAAAACAAATTGATATTTTAATACCGAAGGCCAAAATCGCGATTTACAAAGGGAATGTATGATCATGTTGCAGTCGTAAGTAATAACTTATAATTTCCTTAGACATTCGTTTTTTTTATTTTTCTTTGATATCATATGACTACTGGACAAAAACCCACTAATAATAAAGGTGGATAAGCTTATATTTTTTGTATTATTTCTATTACAGTTCCTATGTATACATTTTTTTTCTGTATAGTAGGTAGACACATGACTAGTTGTGGGTTCCGTCCCCACTTGAGGAAATTATTATTTTTTTAAATTTATATTTCCATTTTTTCGCTCTGGTTTCAAGGCAAAAAATGGCGTTGTGTTCCGCCCCTCAATACACAATGCCTCCAGAATTCGGCGAAAAGTGAAGAACGATATCGTAACACTGGGTTCCCTCTGCCTATCCTGCTATGTACGGGATATAGCGTGAAGCTGATTTATTTATGTAGACATTATTTGTTTCGGCTTACTACCAAAATAATTTGAACTGTAACATGCCAATATGAAGGTAAAATGTTATTTCCGGCCTTAAAAAGTTTTGTGCGATATTCGTGAACTAGTTCCACGGTTTCCTGTTTATGTTATTTTTTCATATAAATTCTGCATAATTGTATTTTTTCTGTTAACTTCGTACATAATTTTAGCATATTTTAATTTTGCAAAAGCAAAAGCTCAACTTCGAAATACATTCATTCTATAAATAAGCTAAATATTATTACAATGTTACAGTGAAATTTTGACTTCAGCTATGTAAATAATTTAAATTAAAATTTAAAAGATTTTAGACTGCGTATTTACAAATATAAAATTATGTAAATACTAGTTGACTCTCATTACTTTAAGCTGTTTACCGCCTACAGCAGGATGTGCTGAGAGAGCCTAGTGTTAAGACACTCCGTTCTCCACTTAATGCCGAATAAGGTATTTCGTGTTGAGTGGCGGAACTCAACGCTGCGCGTTGCCTAAAGCGGATTACTATTTTATGAATTTACTAATAAATATTTAAAAAAAAACAACGTTATAGTGTCTTTATTTTCTTATCCTTATAAAATTTCTATAGAAATTACATGTTGATGATACACGTAGATGTATGAAATTGAACCCATATCCGGAATTCAGTTCAAGACAAGCTCGTTCTTTTTCTTCATTTTCTGACTAAATCTTATCAATATTTTTTTGATTTACAAGGAACACGGCACACGGCTTCATCAGTTGAAAGCTTACGTACAAAAATGAACTTTATGGCCATAGCGTGATTTTTATAAAGTATTCCTTTGAATATCAGTCGAGAAAAATATTTGAGAGAATTTTTTTCCAATAAAATATCGAGGTCCTTGTTTTATTGCTTATCAGCTTTGCAGGAAGGTTTGTCTTCATTTTTATAACCGTATAGGGCATAATAAAAATATTAATTAAATGGTTAACCTTGCAGAAATAATGACAAGAAATGAAAGCTATATTCACTGCGCCTGAGAAATAAAAGTCTTACATTAATAACAAGAAAAATATGTATGTTTTTACACCTACTGTTAAAATTACAATATAAACAAAGACTTTTAAATTTGCAGCTTCAAATCCATTATTAAAATAAATTTCAATACAATCTTGTGTAAATAACTAAAATATTCAAAAAACAACAAATTAATGTTTACAAACAGCAATTCGATGAACGAAAGCCGAGGTTGTTTTATGAGAGATCAAGCTGGCTTTGGACGGGGGGAAACTGCGCTTTTAGAAATTCTCTGGCCGAGGCAAATTTATAGCTAGCTAGCTAAACCTTCCGACGTACTTACTGTACGTATTGTTGTCACAATACACGAACTCTACAACAAACTAGTACAAATAAGGTTATTATATATATCTTTATGAATTATATGTTTTTTTTAATGATAAATATGGCCGTCGTGGTGCAGGGGCACCAGGGTTTGACCGTAAATGCTATTGGTTATGGGTTCGATTCCCACTAGGGGGAATGAAATATTTATTTAAATTAATATTTTCTTGTCTTCTCTCTGCCACCAAAACAAAAGCCCAGCGTTGACTTCTGTTAACACGCTATGCTTTCAGAATATGTCGAAAAGTGGGAACGGAGTGTCCTAACAATCCCTTCCCGGGTTTCCTTTGGCTACACTGTTGTGTGCAGTATACAGCGTGAGGGTGGTAGCAGGAACCAGGGAACCCAATGTTGAGACATTCCAGTTCCATTAAGGTGCTTTCGTACCCCACTTTCTTCTCACTAGACTCTCAGGTTCAATCTGCTTACCCTGCTTCGTGCGGGATACAGCGTGAAGCTATAAAAAATAACATGTTGGAGAAAATCATTCTCATATATACATTTCTCTATATCTTACCAACGATGAGAAGGAAAATTATAAGGTTTTCTATAATAAGTTAACATATAGTTTCCTAATTAATTTGCAAGCTTATATGTAATAACCTACCTTCACATGAAAATTATGTTATTGGATATTTGTGGTTTGTGGTCCGAAATGTTGTGAAAACCGTGCTGTTGTATAATTATGAACTTCATAAACAATTATTGAAATATAATATTATTATAATCCTATATATAGTATATAATTTATATATATCTTGAGGCTGGTTGTGGCGCATAACGCGATAGGTTGTGTATTCGATTTCCACCCAACGAAATAAAATATTTAATTTTTCATTTCGCCCTGGCGTAGAGGCTAAGCGCTGCGTTAAGTTCCGTATGTTCCGTTACACAACACGCAATGCCTCTAGAATTCGGCGAAGTGGGGAGCAGAGTGTCTTAACACCAGGCTTCCTCTGCCTATGCAGGATACAGCGTGAGGCAGAAAAACGAAACAATTATAAAAGATTATTAAATTATTATATATATTATATTATTATATATATATATTATTATTTATATATATATGTATATATATATATATAATAATACTAAAATCGTAGAATACTTAAACATACTACTATCAAGCTTGCTGATGTGGTGATATTTGAATAATACACGTGCCTCATGCAAAGTGAGGAAATAGTGACCTTAATATTGCTTTGTGTTTGCTCATTTGTTTTTTTGTGACTGTAACTCGACGATTGTGGGTTCGATCCTTATTCGGAGGAATATATTCTTATTTCTTAATATTAAAAATATTAAGAAATAAGAATATATTTCTTCGCTCTGGCGCCCGGCGTTGAGTTCAACACCGCCGAATTGGATAATGGGGAACGGAGTGTTTTAACACTATGTTCCCACTGCCTGCCTACCTCAATGCGTAATACAACGTAAACCTGATTTTAGATGTTTTGATGTACAAATTGTTAATGTATAAATATGAAGAAATTATAAGAAAAATGTTTTCTAACTATGAACAGTAATAAATATCACCACGGGATATTTTTGTCGTTTACATAAATATGTTATTGGCCTATACTTCAATACTGTTGATAATATTTTAATACTTCGCGTACCACCGGATACTATCTATATTATTATTATATGTGACATATAACTTAGACATTTATTGGCTATATTTTATACTGGAAGTTATAATTCAATCGCTTTCCTGTTTCTATCCTTTATCATATTTTATGTTGGTTAGAACTAAGTTTATTTCTAAGTTTTATTTTAACAATACCAGTTTACTTGTGTACAGTAGTTTCTTACAACTCTGTTAAGCATTTAAATGCTTAACAGAGTTGAAGTGTAATCCTATTAAAATCACTCAAAAAAAGTGTTTAAATGAACTTTTTTTTATCATTTGAATTTTATATTTGTATATACAGATCTCTAAATAATTGAATAGTGGCGACTAAATTGTGAAATTTAACACTATATTGTCTTTGTTTAATACCAAATTTGCAGTAGATAAATAGATAGATATCCTATCATAAATCTAAAGATTGGATCTAGAGAGATTGGAACGTACAACCTAACGTTTTTTTAAGTCCTGCGTGTCCTCTAAACAGATACATGACTATAGTTATACCATCCACAAACATTAATCAATTAGTAGTAGATAATAATTAATAACGATTTTCAAAATAT
>DWQW01005743.1:0-17328 GCA_018249695.1 Heliconius erato demophoon
TTGTCCACAATGGTGTGACTTATATTACTTGGCAGTCTCACTTGAACTACGGTGATACAAACTGGGCACCAGGAATTGCTCACTCATTATTCTACCCTAAATAAATCAACACACTACCCTTTGTTCAACTAAACAACGATTGAAATAAGCAAGAGGCAACCACTCATTTGTGGTTGCCTCTTTTTTGTGATTTTTTATCTGGACAA
Organism: Heliconius erato demophoon; assembly: GCA_018249695.1. Classification (NCBI taxonomy): domain Eukaryota; kingdom Metazoa; phylum Arthropoda; class Insecta; order Lepidoptera; family Nymphalidae; genus Heliconius; species Heliconius erato. Next base: position 207 of record DWQW01005743.1, read on the forward strand.
TTCAAAGTTCCCAAAGTTCCACTTAAATCAGAACATTTTTTATACGCTGATTTCTTCGCGGATCTCCATTAGTTTTTCTTCAATCATTTGTAACACTTGTACTCTAGCTGCTTCATCTTCCACAAAGTTCAAGCAGTCACCGTCGATTTGGATCTTAGGACTTTCATCGTAAGCTTCATACCATTCATCATAACGGCGATTCAATTCTTGATAATACTCATAGAGACTAGGGTCAAAAGAAAGTTGTTCATATGCCCGTCCTCTTTTTTCGATCCGTTCTAACATGGTTGAAAAAGATACGCGAATATGAACCAATAGATCGGGATGTTTTTTCGATGCCGCATAGGGCAATTCTTCCATCATGTTCGCCAATAATTCATCGTAGACTTGGACTTCTGTCGCTGTCGCTCGACCAAGATCTGCATTTAAATGAAATAATAATGAATCTTCATAGATCGAACGATCTAACACATTGTTATCCTCTTGCATCGCTTGCTTGATACTTGCAAATCGCTTATTCAAAAAATAAATTTGCAATAAAAACGCATATTGTTCAGGGTTTGCATAAAACAAAGGCAATACTTCGTTGTCATCGATTGATTCGTAAAACGCCTGACTCTTAAAATGGTCAGCAATCATTTTTGTTAAGCTTGATTTCCCTGCTCCTATCGTTCCTGCTAAAACAATCACACTCATTTCCCTCCAACTCACTTCTCCCACTAAATACAGTGTTTTTTTCTCATGTTTCTAAATATAACCCCAATATCTTGTGGTGTCAAACGAAATCGACAAGATTCTTTCCTATGAAAAATCAAAATTTTATTAAGAAAATCACGTTTTTTGTCGAGAAATCGTATTCTTTATTTTACTTCTTGACTGGTTTTAGTAAAATAAAGAAGGACTGTTTTTTTGGACAAACATTGCGCACATAGTAATAGGCGCTTTATTTTTTGTTAAAAAGCTACTCTTAGAGGAAAAGAAGGAGTTGTATTATGGCAATTCATGGCCAAGGGGAATCGAGTGGAAAACTGATTTTAATGGGTGAGCATGCTGTCGTTTACGGCGAGCCTGCCATTGCCTTTCCGTTTTATGCAACAAAAGTAACAGCTACACTTGAAGCACTCCAATCATTCAATAAAGATCAACTTATTTCTTCCTACTATATAGGAAATTTACATGATGCACCACATGCGTTGAATAATATCAAACAGCTGATTGCTGGACTGAAAACTCACTACCATGTGCAAGACACATTGCGTTTAACGATTGAGAGCACCATCCCTGCAGAACGTGGGATGGGTTCCAGTGCAGCCGTAGCCACCGCGATCACACGAGCTTTTTATTCCGCCTATGAGTTGCCATTATCACGAGAACAATTATTGGCACATGTGCAAGTTTCTGAAAAAATCGCACATGGAAACCCCAGTGGAATCGATGCTGCCGCAACAAGTGGATTCGAACCGATTTATTTTACAAAAGGCCATCCTTTTGATTATTTTGCGTTGAATATCGATGCTTTCTTGATTGTCGCTGATACGGGAATCAAAGGACAAACACGTGCAGCGGTGAAAGATGTCGCACACCTTTTTGAGAAAGATGCGCAGAAAACTGGACAAAAAATCCAACAACTAGGATACTTGACGAAACAAGCTAAAAAAGCAATTATCGACAATTCGCCAGAAAAGTTAGCTGAAGCAATGAATGATGCCCAGCACATTCTAAAAAGTTTGACGATCAGTAATGACTTTTTAGATACTCTGATCGCTACCGCACGTGCTGCTGGCGCTTTAGGAGCAAAATTGACCGGTGGCGGACGTGGTGGATGTATGATTGCCTTAGCACAAACAAAAACAGAAGCTCAAGAAATCAGCCACGCACTAATACAAGCAGGCGCAGCTGAAACTTGGATTCAAGGATTAGGAGTACATACCTATGCTTAGTGGTAAAGCCCGTGCTTATACAAATATCGCCTTGATCAAATATTGGGGCAAAAAAAATGAAGAATTGATTCTTCCGATGAACAACAGTTTATCTCTCACTCTCGATGCTTTCTACACAGAAACCGAAGTGATTTTTTCAGATTCGTTCACAGACGATCTGTTCTATTTAGATCATGAATTACAAACAGAAGTAGCCACCAAAAAAATCAGTCGCTTCCTTGATCTTGTACGCATACAAGCGAATACAAACAAACGCGCAAAAGTGATCAGCAATAACTTTGTTCCAACAGCCGCAGGGTTAGCTTCCTCTGCAAGCGGCCTAGCTGCGTTAGCTGGCGCCTGTAATGAAGCGCTAGGACTAGAATTAGATAAACAAGCCCTATCCAGACTGGCTCGTCGCGGCTCTGGCTCTGCTTGTCGTAGTATTTTTGGTGGCTTCGTGGAATGGGAAAAAGGGCATGATGACCAAACTTCATATGCGCAACAAATCCCTTCTAATGGATTTGAAGACGAACTCGCCATGGTATTTGTATTGATCAATGACCAACAAAAAGATGTATCTAGTCGTGATGGGATGCGTCGAACAGTGGAGACTTCGCATTTTTATCAAGGGTGGCTTGATTCAGTCGAAACAGATCTAATGGAGCTGAAACAAGCAATCGCTGAAAAGTCGTTCCAAAAAATGGGCGAAATCATGGAGCGAAATGGGTTAAAAATGCACGGCACCACGTTAGCGGCTAATCCACCCTTCACCTACTGGTCTCCAGATAGTCTGAAGGCGATGCAAGCAGTTCGTGAGCTACGTGCTTCAGGCATTCCTTGCTATTTCACGATGGATGCAGGCCCAAACGTCAAAGTATTAGTTGAAAAGAAAAATCAAACGGCTGTTCAAGCAAAATTCATTGAATTATTTAGCCGTCAACAAGTGATTCTTGCTCATGCTGGGCAAGGAATCACGATTATTGAATAAAGGGAGATTGTTATGGTTGAAGTATCTGCACCTGGAAAACTTTATATCGCTGGAGAATACGCAGTTGTCGAAACGGGGCATCCTGCAATCATCGTGGCAGTCGATCAATTCGTCACAGTAACAGTGGAAGCTGCTCGGAAAGTAGGGAGTATCCAATCTGCACAATATAGCGAGATGCCTGTGCGTTGGACAAGACGAAAAGGCGAACTCGTTCTAGATATCCGTGAAAACCCGTTCCATTATATCCTTGCTGCTATACGTTTAACTGAGAAATATGCACAGGAAAAAAACATTCTTCTTTCATTTTATGATTTGAAGGTAACCAGTGAATTAGATAGCTCAAACGGCAGGAAGTATGGACTAGGTTCTAGTGGCGCAGTAGCGGTAGCGACGGTTCGAGCATTGAACCAATTTTACGCACTGAATTTATCTCAGCTCGAGATTTTTAAAATTGCAGCCTTAGCTAATCTAGCTGTCCAAGACAATGGTTCTTGTGGTGATATTGCGGCTAGCTGTTATGGTGGTTGGATCGCCTTCTCCACTTTTGACCACCAATGGCTCAAAGAACAAGAATCAAGTAAAACGATCAGTGAATTATTAGCGCTCGATTGGCCTGGTTTATCTATTGAATCCTTACACACTCCGGAAGATCTCCGTTTATTGATTGGTTGGACTGGTAGTCCTGCCTCTACTTCCGACTTAGTAGATCAAGTACATCGCTCTCGTGAAGATAAAATGGCGGCGTATCAACAATTCCTTGAAGATAGTACGCTTTGCGTCAACACGATGATCCAAGGTTTTAAAGAAAACGACGTTGCTTTGATCCAAGAAATGATTCGTAAAAATCGTGAATTATTGCGTGATCTGTCTGCTATCACTGGCGTGTTGATTGAAACACCAGCATTAAATAAACTGTGTTGTTTAGCTGAACAATTTGAAGGTGCGGCGAAATCTTCTGGCGCTGGCGGCGGGGACTGTGGCATCGTGATCGTGGACCAAAAATCAGGTATCCTTCCATTGATGAGTGCTTGGGAAGAAGCTGAGATCACCCCGCTTCCATTACATGTCTACCATCAACAGAAAGAGGACAAGTTATGAATCGAAAAGATGAACATGTATCATTAGCTAAAGCATTTCACAACAAACAGATAAATGAATTTGACTTCGTTCGACTTGTCCATCGTCCACTTCCACAAAGCAAGGTTGATGAAGTGTCTTTGAAGACAGAAGTTGCAGGTTTTACGCTTTCTAGTCCTTTCTATATCAACGCCATGACTGGCGGTAGTGAAAAAACAAAAAAGATCAATCACGACCTTGCACACATTGCTAAAAGTGCTGGGTTGATGATTGCTACCGGTTCTGTCAGCGCCGCCTTGAAAGATCCTTCCTTGGCAGATTCTTATACGGTGATGCGAGATGTCTATCCTGAAGGGAAGATTTTAGCGAATGTCGGTGCTGGTACTTCTGTCGCACGTGCCCAAGAAGCTGTAGCACTCTTCCAAGCGGATGCGTTACAGATCCATTTAAATGCACCACAAGAATTAGTCATGCCTGAAGGGGATCGCGATTTTTCGCAGTGGAAAGAACTGATCTCAGAAATCCAACAAACTCTTGATGTGCCAGTGATCGTAAAAGAAGTGGGCTTTGGGATGACGAGGGAGACCATCATTGAACTGTCTGAACTAGGTATCAAGACGATTGACGTCAGTGGACGTAGCGGAACAAGCTTCACACAAATCGAAAATGCTCGTCGTAAAAAACGTGAATTGGCTTATTTGACGGATTGGGGGCAATCTACTGTGTCCTCCTTACTTGAAGCGAACGAAGCAAATACAGCCGCCGAAATCATTGCTTCGGGTGGCATACGAAATGCTTATGATATCTTTAAAGCATTGTGTCTTGGTGCGAACGCTGTAGGGATTTCCGGAACGATCTTGACGCACTACATGACACACGGGATCGAGGAGACGATTGCTCTTATGACACAGTGGCAAGAAGAACTACGAATGCTCTATGCTATGGTCGGTGCAACAAAAACAAATGATTTAACCAAACAATCCTTGATTTTTTCTGGCCCTGTCAAAGAATGGTGCGAAGCCAGAGACATCCCATTATCAAAATATGGCCGACGCAAATAAAAATGACGAGTGCATACGATGCACTCGTCATTCTTTGTTTATTATGGTTGTTTTCCGATATAAGCTAAGATACCGCCATCTACATACAAGATATGTCCGTTAACAAAATCAGACGCACTTGATGCTAAGAAGACAGATGGTCCAGCTAAGTCGATTGGATCACCCCAACGAGCGGCTGGTGTACGGCCAACGATAAATTGATCAAATGGATGACGCTTCCCGTTTTCTTGTGTTTCTCTTAATGGCGCTGTTTGCGGCGTCGCGATATAGCCAGGTCCGATCCCATTACATTGAATGTTGTACTGACCATATTCTGAAGCAATGTTTTTCGTCAACATTTTTAATCCGCCTTTAGCAGCAGCATAGGCACTTACTGTCTCACGACCAAGTTCACTCATCATTGAACAAATATTGATGATTTTCCCGCCACCTTTTTCAATCATATCTGGGATGACTGCTTTCGACATGATAAATGGTGCGTTCAAGTCTACGTCGATGACTTGACGGAAATCCACCGCATCCATTTCGATCATTGGTGTACGTTTGATGATACCTGCATTGTTGACCAAAATATCGATTGGACCAACTTCTGATTTGATTTGTTTGACCATTGCTTGTACTGCTGACTCATCCGTCACATCACAAACATAGCCTTTTGCTTCAATGCCAATTTCTTTGTAGTTGGCAATCCCTTCATCTACTGATTCCTGAGTTAAATTATTGAAGACGATCGTTGCTCCAGCTTCTGCTAATGAGCGAGCAATCTCAAAACCGATTCCGTATACCGCACCGGTGATTAAAGCGACTTTATTGTCTAAGCGAAACATATCCATATTAAATGACATTTTTATCTTCCTTTCCTATTTCAATTGATCCATTGATACCATATCCATATCTGTATAGGTGATATTTTCACCACACATTGCCCAGATAAACGAATAATTGCTTGTGCCAACACCTGAGTGGATCGACCAGCTTGGCGAAATCACGGCTTGTTCATTATCTACGACTAAATGTTTGGTTTCATCTGGTTTACCCATCATATGGAACACACGTGTATCTTCATTTGCATAATCAAAGTAAACATAAGCTTCCATGCGACGTTCATGTGTGTGACAAGGCATCGTGTTCCATGAACTACCCGGTTCTAAAATGGTGTAACCCATCTGTAATTGACAGCTTTCACAAACGTTCGGATGGATATATTGGTAGATTTTACGCTCATTCAATGTGACGCCTTCGCCTGTTTCCATGGGTTTCACTTGATCGATGCTGATTTTTACATTTGGATATTTGTGATGTGCTGGCACAGAACTGATGTAAAATTTTGCAGGGTTTTCTGGATCTACCGAGGAGAAAACTACATGCTCCGTTTCTTTACCGATGTAATACCCATCTTGTTTCTTCATTTCTTCTTTTTCACCGTCGATTTCAATGAATCCGGGTCCGCCGATGTTGATCACACCAAGCTCGCGACGTTCTAGGAAATAAGTAACACCTAGTTCTTTATCTAGTTTGATTTCTAATGGATGAGTTGTTGGTGTTACACCGCCGAAGATCATACGATCATTGTGCGTATAAGTAAGACTGATTTTCCCTGGAACAAATACTTTCTCTACCAAAAATTCATTTCTCAATTGTTCTGTTGAATAATGACGGATATCCTCTGGGCTATGTGTATAACGTGTTTCCATTTCTTGCATGTTGATAGACTCTCCTTTATCGAATGATTTTTCCAGAACCGCTAGTGATAAAACTAGCAACTTCTGCTTGATTGAATTGGTTGCAATCTCCATGAATCGTGTGTTTCAACGCAGAGGCTGCTGTCGCAAAATCAATAATTGCTTGTGGTTGCATCTCTTCTAAAATTCCATGAAGCAATCCCCCAGCAAACGCATCTCCTCCACCCACACGATCAACGATCGAAGTGACTTGATGAAGCGGCGATTCGAAATAGCTATCCTTCATCCACAAGGTACCTTGTAGATCATTTTCACTCGCTGAATGCACCGTACGTTTGGTTGAGTAAAACGTTTGGATGTTGGGAAATCTTTCTTGCATTTTTTCGTAATAATAAATAAGTGTATTTACTGTCGTTTCAGGTGCTTTTGCTATCCCTAACAAATAAAGCGCATCCATCTCACCCGCTGAACAAATATCAACGAGTGGTAATAATTGTTCTAACACTTTACCCGCTTCTTGTTGTGTCCACAGCTTGCCCCGATAATTGATATCAAAACTGATTTGACAACCTGCTTGTTTGGCTGCTTCCATAAGTTCTTTTGTCAGCCATCGCCAATTTTCTGATAATGCCGGTGTGATTCCTGAAACATGGAATAGATCGACTCCCTTAAAACAATCCTCTAGTGACCATTCCAAGCGATCCATCACCGCAAAACTAGAACCAGCACGATCATAAATGACTGAAGCTGCACGTTCACCGATCCCTGTTTCCATATAATATGTGCCAAGCCGAGGGCCGCCTTTCAGCAGTAGGCTAGTATCTACCCCATAGCTTCGTAAGTGTTTTTCGACTGCCAGACCCAGTGAATGTTCTGGGACTTTTGACATGAACGAAACCATATGTCCATAATTTGCTAATGAGATCGCGACATTCGCTTCCCCACCGCCATAATGCGCGCAAAAATGATCACTGTCTTGTAACCGTTGTCCCTGTTCTGTCGACAAGCGTAGCATGATTTCTCCGAGTGTCACGACTCTTCCCATCAGCGGTTACCTCGTAATTTCTTTCATTTTTGCCGCATATTGTTGTGCGACTTTTGTCACTTCCTCAAAATCTCCATGAGCTGCTGGAGCCAACAAGTTCCCACCAACACCAACAGTGATCACGCCTGCCTCAAACCATTCTTGCATGTTTTCTAAACTGACCCCACCAGTAGGCATGATATTGACATGGGGCATCGGCGCTTTGAATGCAGAGATGATACTTGGACCGAAAGCACTTCCAGGAAATAGTTTGACGATGTCTACGCCACTTTTTAGCGCTGTTTTGATTTCATCGATCGTCATACATCCTGGTAAATAAGGGATTTGGTATAAATTGCATAGTTCTGCGGTTTCCTGATCAAAACAGGGGCTGACGATATACTCAGCACCTGCTAAAATCGCTAAACGCGCAGTAATAGCATCCAACACTGTCCCTGCACCGATCACCACCTCCTGTTGGTCTTTGTAGGTTTCTACAAGTTCTTTAATTACTCGATCTGCTTGTGGCACGGTGAAAGTCAACTCAATGCCAGTTAGTCCGCCTTTGATAATCGCGTGACAAGCATTCAGTGCTTCTTCATTTGTTGCTCCTCGTACGACTGCAATAACTCCCGCTTGTTTCAAACGAGATAAGATATCCATTTTTTTCATCTTCCCACCCATTTCTTATTTGGAAATTATAGTTTACAATAAAGAAATTTACATCTTCATTATACGGCAGGAATAAAAAAATGCAAACGCTTTTTAGCTTTTTTCAAAAGTTTTTTCGATTTCTTCTTTCGTTTGCAGGATCGTTTGAATGATTTGAGCCTTGCTTTCTTCACTTAATCGGTATTTCGGCATACTGACACTAAACGCTCCAACCACCTGGTTCTCATGAACTAAAGAGGTACCGATGCAAAAAATGTCTTTTTCGACTTCTTCATCATCGAAGGCGATTTTTGTTTGTTTAACTTGCTGGATCTCTTTTTTTAGTTTTAAAGAATTGGTAATTGTATATTCAGTGAAGGGGACCAGAGGACATTGTTCGATATACTGTTGATATTGCTCTTCCGTAAAATGCGCCAAGACGGCTTTCCCCATTGCTGAACTATATAAAGGTCTCGTGATACCGATTTTTGAAGACATACGGATCGTTTGATTTTTAGGGTCCAACTTATTGACATAGAGAATCTCGTTATTGTCTAAAATACCTAGATGAATGGTTTCATCAATTGTTTGTTGTAGTTTTTCCAAAAATGACAAAGTACGTTCAACTAGATCGATTTGATCGATATTTTTGTTTGCATATCGGACCAGTTTCCCACCTAAACGATAATTTTTTTCTTGATTTTTATTTACATAACCAATCATGGATAACGTATCTAAAATTTTTAATGCAGTAGATGACGTCATGTCGATACCTTTTGCAATTTCTTGTAATGAAGCATCTGGATGCTCTGCTAGATAATCTAAAATATGTGATGCTTTGATTAAAACAGTTCCGTAAGGTTTTTTATTTTCCATATTCCACTCTCCTATTTCTATATAGGAAATTATATCGGAAAGAACAATAATTTAAAAGGGATCTTTGTTTTCTTCTTCATAATGCGTATAATGAACAAACTCTCCTGCCAGATCTTTTTTCAAAAATTCTTTGGGAGTTACGCCAAATTCGGTTTTGAATGCGCGTAAATAGTGAGGATAAGAAGCGAAACCACATTTACTATAAACGGAACTTGAGCTGCCGTACTCTCTTAATAGTTGTTTTGAATAAAGTAGTTTTTTCTTCATCACGTATTGATGAAAGGTAAAACCAGTATGTTTTTTGAATTCGCGTGTCACATGATATTTACTGATGAAGAATTCTTTTTCCATTTGTTTGAGGGAGAGCGGCTCACTCAAATTCTTTGCGACAAATTGAAGCATTTTTTCTAACCGTTCATTTGGTACAGTGAAATTTTCTTCCGAAATATGTTCTTCGATCTGTACCATACGGTTGAGAAAAATCAAATATTCAACTAGCGCTTGTTCATAACGAATATCTGCACCATAATCTTTTCGATCCAACGTTTGGTCGATAAAAGAAAGTTTTTCTTTTAATACTTGTGGTTCAATATGTAATATCCGGCTGCGGCGTTCACCGATCGGCCAAAAACAGGCGGATAGATTGGACCACTTGGTGGAACGACTCTCTAGGAATGCAGAGGTGATAAACATGTAGACACGCTCGAATACGTCAGTTGACTGACGAACGATCCGATGCAGATCTCTTGAATGGATCAACAAAACATTTCCTGGTTGGATCGTAAACTGACGACCATCTAAATAAAAAATGGCTTCTCCTTCTAAAGTAGCATGGATCTCATAGAAATCATGATGATGATAAACCGTTTTGTTTTGGCTAACGATATCTTTTACATGATAAATCTCATACTGATCCGAAATCATCGTATTCACTTGTTTTCCATTGATCGGTTTCTTTTCCATCTCTATCCCCCTTTTCCTGATTGCTCACTATTGAACAATCTTACATTCTATTATTTTCTTATCCTGTGGCTTGTTCCAACATGATTACACCTTGTTTTAGTGCATCATCTTTTGTTTCTTCTAAGACGATATAAAGATAAGGACGACGTTTCTGTGCGATGTTTACGATAGCTTCATAATCGATCATGCCTGTCCCTAGATATAAAGGGATGATCTCTTCTTTGTCAGAACCAATATAATCTTTCAGATGCAATCCGCAAATTTTTTCTCCAAACCGTTCAAAGGCTTCTTCGACTAAACTTACTTGTTGATGATAGTTTTTTGCAGTGATCAGATTGGTTGGGTCTAAAATGATGCCTAGATAGTCCGAATCGATCTTGGAAACTAACTCTGCCACACGATCTAATGAATACAACGGATGATTCAAGCCTGGTTCGATGCCCACCATCATTCGATGCTTTTCTCCAGCTCGTACTAATCGGTGAATGGCTTCAACGATCTGTAAGAAGGCTTCATCTGAAAAGTTATCCTCTGTATAACCCGCTTCACTCACGCTCCCCGTCTCGGTTGCGACCATCGTCGCCCCGAAGCTTGCAGCATATTGGAGATATCGTTCAAATTGACGAAGCACCGTTTCACGAACAGATAGATCAGGGTGGATCATGTTGATATAACAGCTTAAAATACCGACACTTATGCCTTCTTTTGCGAGGATATTCTTCATATATTGCCCCATTCCAGCATTGATGGCTTGTCCATCTGCTGCAAGTGTAGGAAATGAACGACTTAAAGCCAATTGTAGCGTAGAAATATTTTGTTGACTCGCTTTTTTTGCTAAATCATCCACGTTTTGTACATGGCTCAAGTCATGCCCTCTGGCAACTAGGTTTAATTTCATCATGGTTTCTCCTTTATCCTAATAGATCCGGTAACCACATCACGATTTGGGGGAAATACGTAATCAACAATAAAACTGCTAATATGACACCGTAAAATGGTAACAGTGGCTTCAACATCGCTTCTGCTTTAACTCCACCAACACTCGCTCCTACATATAGTCCGGTACCTACTGGTGGGGTAATGGAACCGACACAAAGATTCATGATCGAAAATAAGCCATAGTGGACTGGATCGACACCAACACTCGTCGCGATAGGCAAGAAAATCGGCGTAAAAATCAAAATCGCTGGCGCGACATCCATAAACATCCCAACAAGTAACAAAATGATATTGATCAATAATAAAATAATGAAGCGATTATCAGTGACTCCAATGATCAGACTGCTGATTGCTTGAGGTATCCCTGTAAATGCCATAGCGAATGACATCATGGAAGACGTCGCTAATAAAAACATGATCGTTCCCGACATCGCCACGGATTGTACCAACATCTTTGGTAAATCTTGTAGTTTGACTGTCTTGTAGAAGAACATGGAGATCAATAAAGAATACAATACCGCAATTGCAGATGCTTCGATAGCTGTGAAGAATCCTGTTAAAATACCGCCAATGATGATAACGATCAAAGCTAAACTAGGAATCGCTTCTTTTAACACTTTTCCGACTTGCTTCCCTTGTCCTTTTGGTACTGTCGGATATTTATTTTTCTTCGCCACTACAAATGCAACGAGCATGATTCCTAACGACCACAAAGCTCCCACTAAATAGCCACCCATAAATAGAGCTGAGATCGAAGCGCCTCCGGCAACTAAAGAATACATGATAAATGCTGTACTTGGTGGGATCACCATCCCTGTAGGTGCCGAAGCAATATTGACTGCTGTCGCAAATTTACGATCGTACCCTTCTTCGACTTGTTGCGGGATCAGCACGCCCCCAATCGCTGTCGAAGCAGCAATCGCCGAACTGGAGATTGAGCCGAACAATGCGTTTCCTAAAACATTCGTATGGGCCAAAGACCCAGGGATCTGACCAACAAACAACATAGCAAAATCAACTAATTTTTTAGCAATCCCACCATGGTTCATAATGATTCCTGAAAAAACGAAAAATGGAATGGCAATCAATGAGAAGCTATTGATACTCCCGACCATTTTTTGCGCAGAACTAAACGCTGCGACATCAAAGGGAATCACTAATAACAACGTGAGCATCGATGAAAAAGCGATACTGATTGCAATGGGCATTCCAACAATCAATAAAAAGACAAAAACAAAAAATAAAATTGCACCTGCTTCTAAAGCCATCTAATTCCTCCTATCCCTTTTCCTGAACGACAGACTTCCTATTCATTGCTTCAATCAAATTGATCAAACTGTAGACAATGATCAAAACACCTGAGACCGGCACCGATAAATAGACATAGCCCATCGGAATCCCTAATGAAGGGGAAATTTGCCCCATCGTCAATGTCACAGCATTCCAACCACCATAAACCATGATCGTGATTGCAAAAGCCAGAAAAAGACACTGAACGACGATCTCCAATACATTCGCTTTCTTACCAGTCAGTTTCTCACTTAACAGTGTAACTGCTAAGTGCCCTTTTTGCCCCACTACATATGCGGAAGATAGCATCGCAAACCAGACTAATCCAAAACGCACTAATTCTTCTGTTACAGTATTTGGATTACCCAAAATCGTTCGCGAGAATACTTGCCACAAGACAATGATGATCATACCGATCAACAGACATGCTCCTAGAAATTCTAACAGCCGACTGATTCCTTTTTTCATCGATTACACCCCTTCTTCTTGGATCATTCGGTAAAGCGTCTGAAAATCCGGATGATTTTTGAATTCGTCATGCAACGGTGCGACTGCTTCACGAAATGGCGTATTGTCCACTTCATTGAACTGGACGCCATATTCTTCCGTTGCCACTCTTTTTTCTTCTTCGATTGCTTGAGCGAATGCTTCGATTTCAAAAATCGTTGATTCTTTCGCCGCTTCTTCGATTGCTTGTTGTTGCTCAGCAGTCAAACGTTCTTTGATCGCATCGTTCATGATGATGATATCCGGTACTCGTGTATGCTCATCATAGGAATAATACTTGGCTACACCACCATGCCCGGCTGTATACAAAACAAATTCATTGTTCTCTGATCCGTTGATCAAGTTTGACTGTAGCGAAGTATATACTTCGTCACTGCCCATCGGCACAGGTGATCCACCTAGTAGTTCCACCATTCTAATGGCCGTTTCACTTTGCATCACGCGGATTTTTTTCCCTTTTAGATCATCCGGTGTGTGGATCGGGCCATCGACCATATAAAAACTACGTTGCCCTGAATCATAATAGGTGAGACCAGAAAAACCTAAATCCGTCGTTGATTGATAAATGGGTGGCATGATCTCTTCGTTCTCCATGACATTGAAGAAATGTTGCTCATCATTGAACAAGTAAGGAACTGAAAAAATCGAATAGACTTTAGAGAAACTTTCTAACGCAGAAGCACTGACTTTCGTAAAATCAAGCGCACCTGATTGAGTCAGTTCGATCAATTCACGTTCTCCCCCCAATTGACCATCAGGAAAATAATTTACTTTGACTGAGCCAGCTGTTTTTTCTTCTACTAACTCTCCGAATTTATTCATTGCATCAATGACTGGCTGACTATTACTGGCATAAGCAAAACGTAAAGTGATCGTTGCTTCTTCCTCTGCATTTGCGACAACACCAACACTTGACTGACTACTACAACCACTCAAACCGATGATTCCCAGTAAACAAAAAGCAAAAGCAAGTGTTTTTTTCATTTTTTTCTCCTTTCTATCAACAATACGACACAAGTAATTCTGTCAGACATAATACAAGTAACGATTGGCCATAAGGCATCGCTGTCTTGCCAATCGTACGGTAAAACTCTAAATCATCGCCCATCCCTGTACCTACCGAAACATTTTGAACTTCGCCAGTTTCATCTACTTGCTCAAGCAACCCTTGGATCGCACGATAGGCGGTTTCTAAATATTTCTTTGGCAAGTAGCGCTCATGCACTGCTTTTAAAATACCGTAAGCAAAACCTGCTGTCGCAGATGATTCTAAGTATGAGGTTGGATCATCGATCAAGGTATGCCATAAGCCACTTTCTGATTGATATTTTGCTAAGGTTTGCACTTGGGCTTCTAGCGTTTCTATTAATAATTTACGGAAAGCATCTCCTTCTTTCAGTTCCAGAATCGCGATGATTTCAGGAATCGCAATCGTCAACCAACAATTTCCCCTTCCCCAAAATGCTTCCGCATAATTATGATTACCTTCAAAGGTCCACCCGTGGTACCAAAGACCTGTACGTTTATCCATCAAATATTTGATGTGGATCATAAATTGGTATCTGGCTTCCTCTAGGTATTCTGGACGATCTAGGAGCTTACCGATTTTGGCTAATGGCAAAACCGTCATCATCAAGGTGTCATCCCACAATTGATTCTTATTTTCCGGTCCATATGTAGCGTGCTGTAATCCGTCTTCCTCTGTCCGAGGCATATCATTCATGACCCATTCCGCCCATTGCTTCAAGTAAGGCAAGTAGCGTGTATCACCTGTCTCCTCATATAAATACGCCATCGTGAGGATTGGTGCCATCGTATTGACGTTCTTCGGCGGTGCGCCTTCTTGCATCCGTGCTTCAAACCATTCCTTCACCACTTCCGCCGCACGAGGATTTTTAGTCAACTGATAATTTTTATAGATACCGTATAGCCCTACACCTTGTGGCCAATTCCAAACAGACCAACTTTTGTCATCCACCTTTAACCCATCAAAATCCAATAAAAATTCCCCTGAATCATCGTTGATCGTCGTCAAATTCTCCACTAATCGGTCAATCGTTCCTTCTACAACTTCTTTCTGTACAAATAGTTCCTCTTTAATAATCAATTTTCCCTCTCCTTTTTAAACGCTTTCATTCTATGCTGTTAATATATCAGTAAACGCTTTCTCAATAAATAGCATCATTTGAAAAAAAACTATCTAAAATTGACATAACGAGATTATTAATGGGTTTTCTGTAAAAAAAAGCCCTATCAAAAGAAAAACCATGACGCCTACCGCTCGTCATGGCTTCAAAATCAACCGTTTATAAAAGTGTATACACCATAAAAAATGGCAAACATACAAGTAAAGGAAACCAAAAGTAGTTCTTACGAAAACCCAACTCGCTATTTTCCTGATTCGCTCGCATGCGATCCCCTGAAACTGCTGTTCCGGAAAGCGCAATACCGATCGAAAGTAAGCCGATGCCAATGTTCCGTAAGATTTCTCGTTCCAAAAGAAAGGATAGTCCAAGAGAAACGACACATGCAATCAACAAAGTCACAATATATTTCTTCAAGATCTCATCTCCTTTTTTATAGAAAAATAGTAGCATAGCATATTCATCAAAATACCTATTATTCGAGTTATCTAATACTTCTTTTTTTAGATATTAGAAAAAAAAGCTACGACATTTTTCTCTTCTAACAACATATTGAGCGATTCTACAAAAATTATTTCCGGAAATTCTTCTGGTGTAGGTGTATCGCTTGATAGACATTATCTTAAAAAGAAAAAACAACGAACCAAGTGAGAAGATTCTCTCATGCTTGATTCGTTGTTGGGACAACTTTTAGTTATGACTTACGCATTATATGCGTCGATAATGATTTGTTTCAACTCACTGATCAATGGTTCTTTTGGATTGGCTGTTGTACATTGATCTTCATACGCTAATTCAGCCATGCGATCAACTGTTGTGTCTAATGTTTCTTGCGTCACGCCTTGCGCTCTCAAGCTCATGTCGATACCAACAGATTTTCCTAAGTCGCTAACAGCTGTTGCCAATGCTTCTACAAGCTCTGCTGTTGTTTTCCCTTTCAAACCTAAGAACTTCGCGATATCCGCGTAGTCTGTATCCGCACGGAAGTAGTCATATTTAGGGAACATCGCATGTTTTTGTGGATCTTTCGCATTATAGCGGATGATATGCGGCAATAGGATCGCATTTGTACGTCCATGAGGGATACCGTATTCTCCACCGATTTTATGCGCAACTGAGTGACAAATTCCTAAGAAGGCATTGGCAAAGGCCATACCAGCCATTGTTGACGCATTATGCATTTTTTCGCGTGATTCCATATCTGGTGTTTTCACTGATTTTTCCAAGTAGTCAAAGACTAATTTGATTGCTTGTAAACTCAACCCACGAGTGTAATCAGAAGCCATCACAGAGACATAAGATTCGATAGCATGTGTCAATACATCCATACCTGTATCCGCTGTAACAGAAGCGGGAACTGACATCACAAATTGTGGATCAACGATTGCCACATCTGGTGTCAATGCGTAGTCAGCTAATGGATATTTCACATGTGTTTCGCTATCTGTGATTACTGCGAATGGTGTCACTTCTGAACCAGTTCCTGATGTTGTTGGGATACATACAAACTGTGTTTTTTCAGGTTTGTCGATCTTATACGTACGTTTACGGATATCTAAGAATTTTTGTTTTGCGCCAAAGAATGAAGTATCTGGGTGCTCATAGAACATCCACATGCCTTTCGCCGCATCCATTGCTGATCCGCCCCCAAGAGCGATCACTGTATCTGGTTTGAAGTCCGCCATCATTTTTGTACCAGCGTAAACTGTGTTTGTTGAAGGGTTTGGTTCAACATCTGAAAAGATCTCGATTTTCACATCATTTTTACGACGTGCTAATACTTCTCTTACAGTGTCACAGTAGCCGAATTGAACCATACCTGGGTCACAAACGATCATGACACGTTCAACGTTTTCCATTTTTTCCAAGTAAAGCAAAGAATTCTTTTCAAAGAAGATTTTTGGTGGTAATTTGAACCATTGCATGTTATTTCTCCGTTTCGCTACAGTTTTGACGTTGATTAAGTTGACTGCTGATACGTTTCTTGAAACAGAATTC
>DWQW01005744.1:0-17325 GCA_018249695.1 Heliconius erato demophoon
ACCAATGACATCATTCCTACCAAAAGCACCACCATAGTCATCAAACTGTTTTGAATTTGACTTTTTACCAGTACCTCCAAATCCATAGCCTAGTCTGTCTGTTCCCAAATCCAATCTGGCCTGTAAAAAAAAATATTTTTAAGATTAAGAAGACATTTTATCATAAAGTAATACAATTAGATCTCTTTCATTTACACAAGATTATCTTTACAGTGGGTTTTAAGAATGAACATTTAAGACTAAACTAGAAGAAAATAAAGTATAATTATTAGTTATCCATCATCCACTTATTGAAGTTTTTATTCTGATAAACTATCAGAAAAAGTAAATATTAAAAGTAAATATTCAATTTGATTTATGACCTTTATAATTAAAATATTTATAAAAAAATATATCTCTTAATAAAATTAATATATCAACAAAAAAAAAGTAAAATGATAATCTAAAACAAGATTCCGACATGAAAACAATACTTACAGCTTGTGTGGACCAGCCAACACGACATAATCCTTCATCAGTCACAGTAGTTTCAAAATAATAAGCACCTTTAGTGTGAACTCCTTTAGTTGCCCTGCAACCATGCCAACCATTCTGATCTCTAGATTGACATCGTAAGCCATCCGGAGTAACGGCTAAAGCATCTGTTCGATCGAAAAATGACATTGTCCATTCTGATGATACTTGCTGAACCACTTTGCTTGTTTTCCCCTCTTGAATATCTTTTAACGTTTCCCATACTATCTGCAATATAGGCAAACAAAAAGCACCGGTTTTTCCACTGCCGGTCTCGGCTGCCATAAGCACATCGCCACCACCTAAAATAAGCGGAATAGCTTCTGCTTGTACATCAGTTGGAAGGGTCCAATCCATTTCATCTATCGCCTTCCCTAATTCAGGCAGGACACCAAATTCCTCAAATGCTGTCATTTTGTTAATTAAAATCAACTAAATTGAAAGTGGTAAGCCGCTAATAGTGCCGTATGTAGAATTATTGACAGCAAAATAATCGATTGACATTTGAGTTTTGACAAACTTCGTAATGAGTTAAATTTGTCAAATGTCTAAGTCAAAAATGAACTATAAATTCGGGCAAGAATTAAAAAAAAAAAAAAAAAGGAAAAAAAACATTTACCCTAGAAAATGAAGTCGGGTACCGTAAAATGAGGTTGATAGAAACTGTTTCTTGATAGAATGAGTTAGTGGTTTTAAGTTGTATTTTAACAATGTTTCAAAATAGATCTATTCTATCTATTCTGAAATAGACGTTGTTTTTACACTTATAACGTAGTAAAAATTGTTTTTATACTCATGATTGAGATTTTTGGAATGTGAAATAACACTAAATCTTAAGTATCTATATAATTACTTATAATTGTTATTATAACAAACACTTAATTAGCCTTAATTACCTTATGCTACATAATACGTTGATCTTTCAGAGGCTTGAGTGAATAATGATACTGATATTCAGTATCATTATTCAGTAAAAAAATCATAACATAAAGTAGTGATGGGGCCTTATGCATGTAATGTTATCAATTTGTCACTAATATAGTTATTACTTGTCAGTGTCATTTAAAGTTTAAGACGATTGTAGGTAACCTATAGTTATATAAAATGAATTTTGATATTCTTCAGACTTCCGAAAATAAAACTGTAAAAAAGAAATCATCACTTGGAAAAGTTTTAATATATACAACCGGTGGTCTGGCTCTCGGCGTGAGCATTGTATGTATTCCATTCGTTTCTCCTGGATTTCGAAAAATTTGTTTACCGTATGTACCAGCAACCTCAGATCAACTGTTGGGAGTAAGATCAGCGTTGAAAGGTCGCAAAGGAAAATTACTGGACGTTGGTTCTGGAGATGGCAGAATAGTATTCACAGCAGCTACACTAGGTTTTACTGCTCATGGGGTAGAATTAAATCCTGTACTGGTTTATTTTTCAAGAATAAAGGCCCTTTTGAACCAACAACATCGGGAAACCAAATTCTATAGGAAAAATTTATGGACATTTAGTTTAGTGCCTTATAACAATATAGTTATATTTGGAGTAGAACAAATGATGACAGACTTTGAGAATAAATTATTAAAAGAAGTTAATGATGGCACAGTTGTGGTAGCATGTAGATTTCCTTTACCAAATATGATACCGGTAGAAACTATAGGACATGGTGTTGACACAGTGTGGAAGTACATAGTAAAACGATAAAATTTTATAATATAAAATTTATTTTATTTTATATATGTATCTTAAAACAATTTGTATATACAATATAATAGACTGAGTAATAGAACAATCAAAATCGACCACTTCTTTTTCTGCCTGTGTATTTAGTATCTGGCTTTGTTTCTTTGCCCTGTTTTCTTCTTCTTTCTTTCTTTTCAAGGAGCCAAGCTCTTGTATTCTTCAAAGGTTTGCCTCTTGCTGCTTTTGAAGCCTCCCGTCTTGCATATTTTACTTGTAATGAATTTTCACTGTCATCAGTTCCTGTGTAAATATGTGAAATAAATGAATAGTTATGTAATTATTTCAAAGTCTTTGTGTTTCATAATAACTAGATAAAATTATTAAAATACCTAGAGCTTGTGGTAAAGGTGCAGCACCTCCAGTCATAAGTACAAGGAAAAATTTCTTAGCTTTTGCAGAATTAGGGAAATCAATTACAACACCTCCATAAAAACCAGCTTTCATTGCTTGTGTTGTTACAAGGTTTAATTGATTCTCACTTTCTGGATAGAATTGAAATACTGCTCTTGCTGATCTGGACTGCAAATAAATAATCTAATTAAAATAAACATTTTTACAAAAAACAGATTAGTTATAATTTTGTGGTACTATTAATTTAAAAACTGATTTGATAGGTACTAGCTAATTTAAATTCTATAGTTATAAAAATTATAATGTTTTTATAGAAAAATGTTTTTCTTACAAAATTATAAAACTATAACTAATAAGAGGCCTGTCATGGTGCAGGGGCACAAAGTGAGATTGTAAATGCAACTGGTTGTGGGTTTGAACTCCAATCAAAGAATTTATATATTTATTACAATTTATATATTCATTTCTTTGCTTCAGTGTTGAGGCAAAATGCAGCTTTGAGTTCCATCACTCAATATGCAATACCTCCTGAAGTGGGGAATGAAGTGTCTTAACACAAGAGTTCAGCATAACCTGTTGTGTATGATATACAGCATGAAGCTGATTCTATAAGGATATAAGATATGAATATATTTGTTCATAGCACCAAAAAACCTACCAATGAAGCATATAAAGAACTGAAAAATGTGTATAATCTCTTGACTGGTTGATGTGCCTTTTTATCAGCATTAAATAGCCATTGCAGGGCTGATACAGAAACTGCTCCATCAAAACAACCTGCTCTAAAAGGTACTCCTTCACCCATATCTCCAAGGACCAAGTCACCTTCGGTTTCTCTTTCTAAAGCAACATCTGAAATTAAACATTTAAACATTATTTCAAACATTTTTTTTTTACATTTCATATTATAACTTAAAAAGTAGTGAAATTTAAATTTAGTAATTTTTAATTACTAATTACTTTTCTACTAGTTAAATTATTATATTTTACCTAACATAGAGGGTGAAATATCTAAGCCTATCCACATGTGTCCATATTCTTCAAGAACTGAACCAGAAAGTCCTGAGCCACAACCAATATCAAGAAGTAAACATGGTGTATCGTCGGGTAATAGTAGTAACTCCATACACCTCTCTGTCATTTGAGCTTGTATATCAATTATTCTTGAACTAAAACAAAAATATTGGTAATTTTTATTTTCGACGTTTACAGAATATAGGAAAGTAACATATGTAGAAACATAGATTCTACTCACTTTTGCGTATATTTTCTGGCTTCATCATCATTGTAAAACTGAAAAATAAACAAGTTTATATTATTTAAATACGATTAGAGTGTAGAATGCTCTTTAATAATAATGCTAATTATATATTTTTCAATTGTACGACTTACAAGTTCAGGTGGGGCTTGATGTTCTGGTCTTTTAGACATTTTTAGTTCAGTGACAAGTGTTATGTTATATTAAATTATTGTGTTAAATTTTCCATAACCTCGTATGATAAACAAACTTTACTCGCTCACATTTCTTTTGACAGGTTCTTTGAAAATTATGAAGTTGACATAAGCATAGATAATTTACACTTATAGTGAAAACCGTTGGTATTGTATGGTTCAATATAATTTTTTTGGGCTAGCCAGATACACACAATAATTATACCTTATTAAATATAATATTGGCAATGCAATATTTACAATAATATTGTTCAATAAGTTACGTTGGAGGCTTAAGAAAATACGATCTTTTTGTATAAATTTATATTAATATGTGAAAAGACGTTTGTGTGTTAAAGGTTATTACCAAATTAATGATTTTGTAAATGATAACACGCCTTGGGAATGAAATGCTCGCTCCAGTCTGTTTCAAAGGTATCATTGTCACAGATGATTAAATATGTAAGTATTTTTTTTAAACTGATTTTAAAATAATAAGTCCCGCTGAAATTCTTGCGCCGGTTCTTCTCAGGTCTGAGGCATTAACTTTAGTGAACTGGTGGTAAATTATTTGACGTCAAAAAAATGAAGCATGTAACTTCTTATTTTGAATAAAATTATTTAAATTTGAACTGTAGTGCCATTATAATACAAAGGAGTGACAATTTAATCAAGTATCGTACCTATATAAAATAACGAAAACATATAATGATACGACCTACAGCATGCGTGCAGAGCTTGTTGCAGATTCGGACCAGTGTCGGTTTTTTAACACATATTAAAAAGAGTAACATATTGCCATAAGCCTGACCGCACACGTACAATAATATCGTCCATAAAGTACATATTGTCAATGTGTGTGTGCGGCCGGCATTTTGATATTGTTGTAGATTTCCAGAAATTCTGTTTTTGCCACGACAATATCGGAGGGAGGCAGAGTTATTGTCAATATGTATTGTAGTGTGCTTGCGCGCGGCAATATTTTAGTTGAAAAAAGACTTCAAAGGAGGTGGACGCTTATGTTTTTGTAAATAATGTTGATATTACAACTCCCATGGAAAAACAATATTAATAGAGTTTATAAAGACATAGGAATCTTATAGCTATGGTCATCGCGATGAAGTTAAGATAACGCTGCTTAATATTTACAAAAAAATCTAACCAAATAGAGATAATATTTTTTGAATGCGGCTTTCTCTCATTCTTATGTAATTTTTTAAATTATTCTCACGCTATATGCCACATACAGCAGTGTAGGCAGAGGGAACCTAGTATGAAGACAATCCGTTCCCTATTTTCCACTGAACTGTGGAGGCATAATGTGTTGAGTGGCGGAACTCAACGTTGCGCTTTGCCTCGACACCAGAGCGAAGAAATGAAAATATTAAATATTTCATTTTCTCGAGCGGAAATCGAACCCACAACCTGTTTCGTTTACAGTCACACTTTGTGCCCTTAAGCCACGAACGGCATATTTTAGTTTGTTAGTTGTAGTTGATTGTAATATTGAAATGATTAAACTTAGTTTTTTGTCTCATCCAGTCTTTGATAAATCTTTTTTTATTGTCTTTTTTTAAGTAAGCTAAATGCAATTGATACAGCAACGGTTTATTTTATTCTAACCATTTTAGATTTACCACGTACGCATACAAATAAAAGTTACTGAGCGATTGAGCTGCGTCAGATTTTACGACGAAATATTATCTCTATATATAATAAGTTAAAAACTAAAAATATTTTGTCTGTACATTTAGTAATTTTGACTGAAATGGATAGAGGGACACTTAAAAAGAATAATAGAAAGCATAATTTTTTTTTGGAATTTCTTGTCTGTCTGACAGATAGACCTGCCTGTCGATATGTATGTCCACATTTTTCTCTGAAAGTACTAAGCCGATTTACTTAAAAGTTTCACCAATTGCTTTGTTTTAACTCAACTAATATACTAAAGTTTGGTTTATCAAAATCGGTTCATTAAAAAAAAATGGTTATCGTCATTTGAATAAACTCAAGGCATTAGTTTGCCTGCGAATGTTATATAACAATCACGCTGGTAAGATTCCTGGCTAAAGAATGACATTCGAAACGTCTTGGTTATATGTCTGTTGATAAAAATATATATTTTTGGGGCACTATTATACAATATTTTATACAATAAAGTAAACAAAATTGAATTGTTAGTGGAAATTACCTTCATAAATATACACAGTTACAGGTTAGATACAGTTAAGTTTAAATCGTAATTAATTCAACACAGAGATAAAGAACGAGTTGATCTTTAAAGTGATATCAAGCAAATACACAGATTTTTTGGTTCGTTCGTTCGTTTGAAATAAATCTGTATAAAAATGCCTAAAAACATCCTTTCATAATATGTGTAACTAATTTAAAAACTGTACATGAGTTAATATGCAAACATTATAGTTATTTTGCAAAGAATATTATGAATCCTTACCCAAATCAATAATTTAACATTTAAGGCTATTTCTGAAGCAGGACATTAAATTATTAAGTGACATCAGCACATTTAACAGAGCTTTAAAAAACATCACATAGGTAAAAAGAACGTAATGTTACAAAAATATATACATATAATAAATAATTAGCTTTATGTATATTTTATGAATCAAAAATTCTTATAGAAATTATCATAAAATTAGGTGCATGGGAAGTACCCTAAAGGGTTCTTCTCTTCATTTTTTTCAGAATTTTTAGATAGCGTTGACTTTTTATTTTCTGATAACTACACGACCATGAAATAAACAGTCTCAACAGATATAGAAGCAGACGAACAACGAATAAATAATATTTTGGTTAGATCTTTTCATTGTAAATTTATTTTCATTACAAATCTAAAAATTGGTATAAAAACACTAATGAATTATTGTATTTTACTGTTTTCTACATTCTTGTTTTAGTTACATTTGTTGTTTTTTGCTTTCCTGAAGCTGGCAACTCTGTTCGTAACATCATCTTGACTGCTGTGATCCTTTGATGTATTCTGTGGTTGTCACAGCAGTGCTGTCTTGTCTTGTTTTTAACGCGGGAAATATTGTAAATATCTAGTAAATACTATTTTTCGCAATTTCAAATATAATATTTATATTGGTAATTTATTATTCAGTTCAGTTGTGACTTGTGAGTGCTTAAAACTTAGAACATGTAATTTGTCGCTTAAATTTTTCCCTTTTAAACGTAATTTAAATGTGTTTTATTTGCTTGTCTTTCGAATTGTTCACAATATAATTTCGATTTCTAGAAAATGGATAAATAAAAGAACTAATCTAATAATATCATAGTGTGATTTGTAAATATATTCTTGGGCACCTGAAATCAAATCAATCAAAATGCCGAAACAATTAAGTCTTAAAAAGGTAATATGTATTAAATATAAAAAGTATTAAATATAAATAAATTAATATTTAATACTTTTTATAATTAGAATAATTTTTAACATATTAATTATAGCTATAATTTTTTTTTATCTTTTTTTTCTGAAAAGTTCTTTCTTGTTTACAGACTCAGAATGCTGAAATTAGAAGCCAAAAATCTATCACACAATTTTTTAAAACTACTAACAAAGATAATTGCAATGGAAATGTAAAATGTCAAGAATCAGATAAGCCTGATTTAAAATATGTGAAAAGAAAAGCATTATCTCCTGAGAACTCACAACTTAGTACAGACAATCCTACAAAAAAATGTAAAACAAATAACATAATAAGTGATGGTAAAATCTTTAATATTTTTTTATATATTAACCCTACCCTGCTGTGTGCGGGATATAGCGTGAAGCTAATTTAATTTTTTTTTAATTTATATATTAACAATAGAAAAACATTTTTAATAAAAAGTAAATTACATTTTTATCTATGAGTGATGTTTCAGTAAATGTTTAGATGTTGAAATAAGATCAACTCTAAAATTGTAATGGTGTATTCTTTTACTTATCCTTACTCGTAGAAGGATTACCTCACAATAAATAAAAAAAGAAATGAGTATCTTGATACTGGTTTTCTTTGTCTAACAACTGGTCATGCAAAATAAATAAAAAATTTGAGAAAATGAAAAACTTATTTACAAATTTATAAGTAATATCTTTATTTTCAGCAACTCATGAGGACTTTTTATTAAACAGTTTAGATATTAAAATAGAATCAACCCCAAAATTAAATGAGAATGGAAGCCAAATACTTACACAAGAAAAAGAGAATAATGGGTCTGATAATAGTGATTGTAAAGTATCACCTAAAAAAATTCAATCACCTATGAAAAGTCCAAAAGGTATTTTCATTTATTATAAATACTTAAATATAGTACAGTCATGTACATGTTTAATGTTTGCGTTATAAAAATTGATCACTTTGTTTCATTTTTTAGGTAAATTATCTCCACTTAAATTAAGAAATGAAAATCTAAGTCCAAGTGCACTTATACCTATTGGAAAAGAGCTACAAAGTATAAAAAATGAAAATTTGTTTACAATGTTTGAGGATGATGAATGGGACCTTAATGATGTAGAGGTATAGTTATATTTTAGACTTATTTATGTACAAATAAAGTAACATACAAACTTCACTAGAACAAATTAAGCATATAACAGTCATTCAGCAAATATAAGTTTTTTTTTGAAAAAAAAAACCAATTCTTGAAAATAAAATCGCAAATACAGCCCAGCCATTAGATCTGTGCTCATGTTTTTTTTCATAAATATAGCTCAATTATAGGCCTTTTGTAACATATTACATAATTAGTAATTATTATTTAATTATTAACGAGTTACGTATGCTGCAGTTGGAGGGTTAACAAAATACGATTTTTATACTTAAATATTAATAATAAAATTTTAAATTAAAATACACAAATTTTATCTAAATCTATACTATATCTAAGACTACTGCCTTCAATGTTGGAAAAACAGTAATCTGCTTAAACCTAAATTAATCTAACTTATATATAATTGTCTTCAATGTTGGAGAAACAATATTGAATCTAAACCTAACTAAATCTAACTTAACCTACGACTTAATTACTCCACAATGGAATAATAAGTGTGGGAACGGAAGAAATTCCTTTTCCACCGGCACTGTTCACCAGATCTTCTCCTTTGTCAGCATTTTGTGGCGCTCGGCCGCCTATCAGACGGACATATTATAATATTAAATAAGTTTACCCCCTGAGACACTGAGTGCTATATAACAAACGAAATAACAATAATAATTTATTATTGTTATTTCGTTATTTAAAGCTAACTAAGAATTACACTGATGTTATATAGCTTATAGCACTCCTGGAAAATGCAGTTTTTATACAATACAAATACTGACCAATAGTTCCAGAGACCTTAACGTTTAAACAAACAAATAAAGTCTTGCTTTACTTTTTTTATTGATAAACTTTTACTGTACCTATGTCTATTTTGCAGTCTCTCTTTGTGTAGAAGGACCCTATTCTCTATTCTGTGAAATTTCGAGTTGATTATCTTTTAAGCTTAGTATGGTAGGAGGGTCTTTTTGAATCTTGGAAAAAATAAGTAAAAAAAATACTATGATTGTTCCTGAAATGAGTTCTTGATGTTTCAATAATCTATGAATTACACAACAGGGTTTTACTGGTGAGCAAGATATGCAGTATGTAAAGGAGTAGGATGAATCTATTATACTTTAAAATATATGTATATTTTTTAATTATTAGTCCTTACAGATAAATAATCGAATTATTTCAATACAAATACGAGACATTCTATTTTCAGATATTTTATAAATTTGTTTTATTCCATGCTATTAAATTATATTTTTAATTTTAGCTAGCCGATACCTTGGATTTAAGTGTAATGCAAAGGTGTGAAATCACTTCCATTGAACAACATCATAACAAAATAGAATTAAAACTTAAAAATGATGCCAATCACACAGGGTCGTGTTTCGTCGATGGTATATGGTAAATATTATACGTATCTACAACTTTTTGGATATTTTTTCGGGCCTTCACGTTTTATCCCGCATTTATCAGGGTAGACCGGGAAATTTTGTGCCGTGTGATCCCGGCATCCTTGGTACTCGTAGTGTCGTAAGAGGCGACTAAAGTACGTGTGGTAGAGTCACGTCGCCAGCAATGGCAACACGCATGGGCAGACTCGACCGGATCATTACCACCTCCGGCATTTAAAACCGGCGTTAAGTAGTGGCTTTATGCCACTGCGTTTCGCATCAAGTAAGGCCGGGCTCCGGCGCCCAACCCACCTCTGGTGTTGCACGAGGTCTTGGGCGGCGGTAATCACTTACCATCAGGTGACCGAACGCTCGTTTGCCTTGACTTTTCCATAAAAAAAAAGACTTGGAAAATCTTTTGTTTGTTTTCAACTTTATGCCTGAACTCGAAGACTCGAAGATTTGTTGGTTGTGTGGTGCAACTGAATGCTGTACGTCCTATAATATGGGAAAATGGAAATAATTACATCAAGTAGGTAATCATACTCGCAACCGTCGCAAACTTAAATAATATACACTTTTTAGTGGGTTTGTTTTACATTTATTTGTAATTTGCATGCAATTTATACCTTATATTATTTTAGAGGCCAGTCGTGGCGCAGCGGCACGAAGTGTGAATGTAAAACCGACTGGTTGTGGGTTCGATCCCCACTCGAGGAGATGAAATATTTATTTAAATTTGTATTTCCATTTCTTCACTCTGGTGTCGAGGCAAAGCGTGGCGTTGAGATCCGCCACTCAACACGCAATGCCTCCAGAACTCGTCGAAAAAAAGGTTAACTCTGCCTACGCTGCTGTGTGCGGGATACAGCGTGAAGCTGATTTATTTGATTATTATCTTTAAAAACATAAAGAATATTCTAAGTTTTATTTTTTCCAGGCTGGACACACTTCTACAACCTGGAGAGATAGTGAGTATAATAGCATCCCGGGATCCGTCGGGTCACTTTATTATAAATAATACATCAGGCTTATTAGTGCTACGACCTGACCACTTGATCTCTACAACGAGCGTTGTCGCTGGTGTATTTTGTAAAAGAAAAGCTGTGCTGCAAGAGCGATGGCGAGGCATTGATTCGGCAAATAAGGCGGTTAGTATATATTTATATTTGGTCACTAACAGCTAGTTTTAAACATAGCATCATAATCATAATAAAATCACAATATAAATCAACGCTAGAATCGATTTAGTCTTGTAGCCTAGGACTCGAATAAAGACTCGAACGTCGCCTAGGATAAAAAAGGTTTTACTTTTAAAAATTTTACTAAATATCGTCTTTCATTACAGATGACCATAGGTATACTTGTTCATGAGTTAGTACAAAAAGCTTTAACATCTAATATATCGAATAGATTAAATTTAAACTCAGAAGTTGACAAAATATTAAAAGATTCAGTGCAGATGTTATATGACGCTGGTATGACCGAAGAGGAAGCAAGAGCTGATATGTCAAAGTATACAGGACCCTTGCAAGAATTTATGCTGACATACGTCACTACCAAATCAAAGGGTGCAGTGAGTATTTAACAAAGAATAAATATATTATTTTATCGTTAAATAAAAATAGATTGAAATAAAATGTACTATCATATTTATTATTTATGTACTGTCATATTTTTATCGTCTATTAAAAGAGTAACAAATAACTTTTAACGTGAAAGTTTATAATCTCAATGTCTGTTGAAGATATCTGTATGAAATTTAAGCTGAGCTTCCTCAACCAATTCTGGATACACGCCACAGGAATATGCCTAAACCCCGCAGGAATGCTCCTAGGAACCTGAAAGTGGTTAATGATCTTGTATGTTTAATGATATTCTGCATATTTATAGCATACAAGATTATGACATCCTCTGTAGCTGTAAGGGTCAGGGAAAAAAATGTGACGGTTTTAATGCCTTAAACATTTTTAAAGTGTTAATCCACACTTAGGAAAGAAAAATACTTATTTAGAAAACGTATAAAAATTTTGAACATAGCGGGACTCGAACCCGCGCCTCCTGGAAACCGATCAGGCTCTCTGACCACTAAGCCATACGTTCTCATCAAGCTATGTCGAAATTTTTATACGCTTGTTACAACTTATTTATGCCAAACGATAATTCTTAGTATTTATCTTTGGGTAGCGGAAATTTGTAAAAATCTCCCTACAGAGATGCTGACAACAAAAATAAGTTGTTTTAATGCCTTTTACAGAATAATACAAATGTTAAATGGAATGGCTTCATTGACAAAGTTCTGGATATAGAAGAAAATGTGTGTTGTCCGAAATTGGGATTGAAAGGAAAGATCGATGCGACATTACAAGTTACTATTCATGAGAAAGGAAGTAAGTTCTTTTTATATTTTTTCATTAAAATAAAAAAAAGATAATGAAATATCAATAAAGTATGGATGCCCTAACAGACAGACAAAAGAATAGATGTTAATATAGTTACATAAGGCAGCTTCGCCCATTGTTCCCTTTGTAAGCCAATTAAACCAACTTATTTTTGTATAGTAACACTTACGGTAGTGTTTGCTCATACTCACACGAATTTTTTTATTACAAACTGACATACAAAAAAAATCGCTCATACTTTTTTTGATGATTCTTTTATATTATGTTTATAGTCAGCATGTAAATCCGAGGGTTGTGAATTCGATTCCCACTCCGAGAAATAATCGTTTTCATTCTCTCGCTCTTATTAGAAAGAATAACTGATTTTTTTGACACTAGGTTCTCTATCAATTAGGTATCCTACTAAATGCAGGGCTATAAATAAAAGCGATAAGTAAAAAAAAAACAATAAAAATAAATGTTCACAGAAAATCATATGTCAGAAATGCCACTAGAATTAAAGAGTGGTCGCGCCACCGTGTCCGCCGAGCACCGCGGGCAGCTCGTGCTGTACGGCATGATGCTGTGCGCGCAGCGAGGAGAGGATCCCACTACTGCGGTGCAGAAGGGATTGCTGCTTTATTTGAAGTTTGTTTACTTTATTTTTCTTTTATATTTTAATCAGCTTCACGCTGTATCCTGCACACAGCAGGGTAGGCAGAGGGAACCTAGTTTTTAGACTCTTCGTTCCTCACTTTTACCGAGTTCAGGAGGGATTGCGTGTTTAGTGGCGCAACTCAACGCCGCGCTTCGCCTTGATATCAGAGCGAAGAAATGAGAAATCCAACCCACCACCAGTCGATTTTACAGTCACACTTTGTGCCTCTGCGCCACGACTGGCGTCAAATATGACAAATATTTGACGCCCGTATTGGTTTTAAAAAAAAAAAACAAATATGTAGAGCCAGTTAGACATAGGCAGGAGGCATAGAGAACTTAGTCTTAAAACACTTCGTTCCCCACTTGCCGCATTTTCGAGACATTGCGTGTTGAGTGGCAGAAAATATTTTTTTCCCCAAGTAGGAACAGAATTCATAATTGTCGCGTTTATAGTCTGACGGTGTCTCACTGCACCGCAACGGCCTCATTAAAATCAATTTCAATATTTATAACATTTTTCTTTTTTTTATCACGCTGTATCTTAAACATAGCAAGAAGACGGGGGAAAACCTAGTGTTAAAACACTCCGTCCTCTGTAATATTTCCCGTTACTTAAAATAAATATGAACTTGCAGGGAACGCGTGGAGCTCCACGAGGTGGGGTGCGGGTACTTCGAGCGCCTCGGCCTGGTGACGTTGCGCAACGACTTAGCGCGCCACGTGGCGCCGCCGCCGCTGTCACTGCAGCCTAAGCACGGTATCATTTTTGTTTAGCTTCACGCTTTATCCTGCACTAGTTTTCACCTGCGAATCCGCTGCTATGGTCAAATGGATATAACTATAAAGTTGTGTTACTCTTTTACTTGTTACATTGAAAATATTGATGTAGGCTTTACAAAAATAAATTTTCAATTAAAATTAGTAATTTAGCTCCTGAGATTAGTGCTATCTATCGTTAGGCTCTTCCATTTTAAGTATTAGTATAGAATCTAGTGTTAGATAGTACGCCTTGATTTTTTGTAAACCTAAAATGGTCAAATGAAAAAATATTGAAAAAGCTTCAGATTAGGCGATTTTTAAGTGCATGCTGGGGTAGGGTAGGGTAGGAACTTTTAATTTTAAAAATAACTAACCTAACCTAATCGAACCTGCATTTAAATATCCATGTACAACAAAACGCATTGGTCGGTTCCGCTGTAAAAGCAACTAATCCAGGCCAGTGCTTAAAAAGTTTAAAATGTATCTATATATTACAATACCTCGAAAGAGATTGTAATATAACGAAGTTTGTAATCTTACGGTGACTGTGTCACAACATTCAACGTTTCTTTTTCTAGCTTCACGCCGTATCCCGCACACAGCAGGGTAGGCAGAGAGAGCCAAGTGTTAAAATACTCCGTGATCCCGATTTTCTGACGAATTCGGGAGACATTGCGTATTGAGTGGCGGCACTCAACGCCGCACTTTGCCTCAACACCAGAGCGAAAAAATGAAAATATTTCATTTCCTTAAGTGGCGATCGAATCCACAACCTGTCGCAGTTACTGTCACTTTTGTGCCGCTCCGCCTCAATAAATATATTTTTATCGTAAATTTTTGAATTTTTAAACAAAATATAAAAAAATAAAACTATAAATATTCAAGGTAGGTATTAAATAATTTTATTCATAATTACTTTTAAAGAGTTTTAAACAATAAACAAATTTTACAATAACATGTTTCATTTTCTAACTATGGCAGATGAATTAGTGGACATCGAAGACACATGCCAGTTCCATCAGAGTCTGCCGGAGCCTATCAATCATCACAACGCTTGTTCAAATTGCGCTTACTTAACAATTTGTTCTTTACACTTATGGTAATTCTATTAGATTAATATAATGCATTTTATAAAATCTCGTAAAAAATTTGCATAGACCAGAATGCCATGTTATAGGCACATATTATATTAAAATGTTGTGGCGTTGAGTTCCGCCACTCAATACGCAATGCCTCCGGAATTCAGCGGAAAGTGGGGTACGCAGTGCCTTAACACTAGAGGTTCCCTTTGCCTACCATGCTGTATACGGTATACAGCGTGATGCACGCTGTATACCGCATACAGCATGGTGATTTTTGAATTTTTTAAAATTATAATTAATTAAAAATTAAATATATTAATAATATATAATATTTATTTCTTTTTTTGCAGGCATACAAACGGCCCCAAAGTAACAGACGGGCACTCTTTATCGAAACTTCGAGAAAAATCACTCGGTCACCTCTCTTTAAAACATATCGAATATTTCTTACATTGGACCAGTCTATTAAAACTAGAAGAAAAGGCTCAAATGACAAGTTCTCCATTGCATGCTCTGTGGACTGAAAGTGAAGAAAAACGGTATTTATATTTATTGAATGTTTGTTTATACACATAAATAGAATATAGACGTTTTTAAAACATTTTTTTGAAGAAAACTTAAAATTTATGTATTTTAAAATTTCAGATCAAAACGTGGAAACTGTGCAGCCAATCTAGAATTAAGAAGTGTAACTACGTCAGGGGACAGATTTTTACACATATTTTCAAGAGATTTAACTAATTCGGGTAATAAATATGTTTTGTATATCTTTCAATACTAATGTTTTTTTTAGTCAGAGAGGACCTAGTTTTAAGACACTTCGTTCTCTATTTAGCGCTATAATTTCATATTGAGTAACAGAACTGACCTCAAAGGAAATGAAAATAACACAACCCAAATGGGATACGAACCTACAACCGTCGTGTTCACATCATACGCTGTTTCGTTGCACCACAACGGCCTCAACTATAAAATATATTGACTGAAATATTTTTAAATTTCAATGGGTTCTCTTCTATATATATAGAAAAATTAAAGAACGGTACTACAAGTGGACCTCAAGAAGGCGAGTTTTCCATTGTAAGCATCGATAATAGACCATGGATTGCTGCTGGAGTAGTTACAGTGGCAAATAGTATGGAATTACATATACTTTTAGAAAGGTAATTTTTTTATCCTTTTATATTATAAGTTTGTATGTTAGTATTATTTGCACCGATTTATTTTTTTTTATTGAAAAGGGACTTGGTTCCATGGTGCAAGAAAATATATTCAGCTGTTTGAAGCCAGGTTGTTTACCAGCTCTTTTCTAGTTGTTTGTTTTAGAGTTTATTGTTTCGGGGTTTTTTTTATTTTGGTTTGCTTATTAACGGTTAGATCGACGATCTGTAACATTTACAAACGAATGATTTCATCGATACATATATTTTTCTACATTAACTTCTTAGGTTTTAAAATATTTTTGGTGGGCTGTAAATTTTATTTATTCAAAGAAAACCTTATATTTATTTGCTAATGTTAAACAATTATATATTTATTATATAATTATTTAACATTAGCAAATAAATAATAAATTTAATTTTTTATTGTTATCTTTTTTTTCAGGGACTTAAGTCGGCGACTAAACAAGGAAACTTTATTCCACATAGATACTTACGAATCATATGCATCTACAGTACAGAATCTTACCAACTTGGGTGTGCTTATGGAAGATAGTGAACGTGCAACAAAACTTAGAAAGTAAGTAAATATGTTGCCATTTTTAATAAATTAGAACAATACATCATAACATTCGGTAATTGACACCATAGCGAAGAAATGAATATATTAAATATTTCATTTCCTCGAATGAGAATCGAACTCACAACCTGCTGCGTTAACAGTCACACGCTTGCCCTTGCGCTATGACTGGCCTCGATATTGACATTCTTTTTAATCTATTTTAATATGGGGACTTCAAATCATTTTCCAGATTAATAATAGATAAAGAAGACGGCCACTTCGCGGGCCGATTGCCGCGCGAGGTGGGGCGCCTCGGCACGCGCCTCATGCGCGCTCTCAACATCGAGCAGCAGCGCGCCGTGCTGCGCGTGCTGGCCGCGGACACGCACTCCTTACTGAGGGGACTACCTGGGACTGGTAAAAAAATATATATACAGTGTTTTTGTCAGCATCACTTTAAATGAAACCACAGTTTTAACCACTCTATAATAGCCTAATACAATAATTTTTTTTTTCACAAAAATGAAAAAGTGATTTTTTCAAACAAAATAAATAATAAAATTATCGTTGTAAAATAAAACACCATTGGTCGTGAACGATGCACGCAGACATAAACCTATCAAAAGGAAACCGCCGCATACGCCTCATTCCGAAATCGAGCCGTAGGTATTGGCGGCAAAGTTCAAAGTTGTTTAACCTTTAGTACTATTTTTGTAGTAGTATGTGTTTACGTTATTGGTTTTTTTTTTTTTTTTTTTT
>DWQW01005745.1:0-17322 GCA_018249695.1 Heliconius erato demophoon
TAAATCGCCATCGATTTTTCTAAAAAATTAAATTCAGACTGTTAAAAATATTTTATTGAACACGTGTTTCGTGTTTTTTTAGAATTCACCATTAATAAGCGGGCGAAGCCGCGCGCGCCCTCTAGTAGATGCATATTTTTTAAATTTAAATCTGATGTTATTTTAGCAACATTTGGTCCATATCTATTTTCTCTATATTATCAAAGAGGTCTTCTCTTGCGTCCCTAATCACTCGCTCTTACTTTATAAGTAACTTATTTTTTCGACGATATGACATTTTCAATATGACATCCTCGCAGTTCAGCTAAGCTGATTCCGCATATCATACACTTTTAATTCCGTTACCAGCAATACACTCATCCATATGCTTTTAGTACCTTCCGTCTCTACTAAACAAACTTCCTAGAATTTTTTTTAGTTTCACGCTGAATACCGCACATAGCAGGTCAGACGGAGGGAACCTAGTGTTAACATACTACGTTCCTATTAAGATACTTACCGCCTAAACCTGAAGGCAAGGGTTGAGTGGCGGAACTCAATGCCACGTTTAACCTCGCTACTGAAAATATTAAATATTTAATTTTCCGGACTGGGAATCAAACCCATAACCTGTCACCACGCTCCAGATGCTTATATGTCTTTTATTATAATGGAGAAACATTTATATCATAAAAAAAAATCAAACTGGACTTTGAACCCAATAACCATGCATCCTATAAAACTCGTTGCAATTACGTCACGCAACACGTCAAGCGAAACATATAATATTGAAATATCAGCTTTTTTCCTACAACATTTGTATGCAAAGCTGCACAAATATGAATGACATAATATAAGGAGTAATGTACTTGCTCGTATCGGCTAGGAAAATATTTTTATTGTGTCATACAACTTGTATGGATGAATTATTGATATATATATATTTTTTGCTTCACGTTCTATCCCGCACACTGCAGGGTAGGCAGAGGGAACCTAGTGTTAAGCACCCACCACTACCCACTTTCTGCCGAATTCTGGAGGCATTGCGTGTTGAGTGGCAGAGCTCAACGCCGCGCTTAACCTCGACACCAGAGCGAAGAAAATGGAAATATAAATTTAAGTAAATATTTCATCTCCTCGAGTGGGGATCGAACCCACAACCAGTCGGTTTTACAGTCACACCTCGTGCCGCTGCGCCACGACTGGCCTCAAATTGATATATTTTCATATACTTTTTTGGTAGAGTCACGCTCTATCCAGACCGCAGAACTCAACGCCGCGCATTTTCTAGTTAGCAGAGCGAGGAAATGAAAATTATTCATTCCCCCGTGTGGAATCGAACCCACGATAGTAGTATTACCGTCAGATGCTAAGACCCTATCTAAAATTCACTGTAGTTTTTTAAACGCATTATTTGCCCATTTGTCGTTTTGATTTATGGGATATATTATTGTAAAATTTCATCTAAATCGGTTAATTAGTTTTGCCCGAAAGTGGAACAAACATCCATCTCAAACATTCACATCTAAAATATTATTAGGATTTTAATGTGCATTTTACATCATGATGGTTAGGGTGAAAGAATCTAGTAGAAAATCAAAATTTTCAAGAGAGAGAGAGAGAGAAAGAGAGAAAGAGAGAGAGAGAGAGAGAGCGAGAGCGAGAGAGGGAGAGGGAGAGAGAGAGAGAGAAAGGTATTACAAATTATTTTGTATTTGTTATTATATAATAAAATAACCAATTTTAATTAATGAATTAATATTAATCATTTACAATTCAATTATTGAGTTTTCTTAAATTTATTTATTTTACTTCAATTTAAATAATTTAGATTAATATAAAAAAATACTCAATAATAAGACGAACAATCTCTAAATGCAAAATTCACATTCAATAGCTTTAAGCATAATATAGTTAATATTCTTATCGTAGCAGCCAGTCTTAATTCTAAGAGCTACGTTGTTTTCCAGCATAAGAATATTTATTTTATAAAATCCTGGAAATACATAATATACTGAATTGTAAAAAAATTCTTCATACACATTAAGTCTTTATTATAATTTTAATGTTTTCATATTTCTCAAGTTCGAGACATAGTGTGTGGTCTTCGACGCGAAACTTAACGCCGTGCGTTGTCTTGGCAGTGCTTGTTAATCAGGTAATTCTATATATAGTATGGACTATAGAAAACAAATAAGATTGAGGCTCCGATAGCTTTTCTAAATAGCACTTAATAGTTTTTAAATAAAACCGGCATCAAATTCGTGAACCAACTAATTTATCTGGCATTCGACAAATTAGAGGAAGCTGGCGGAACCTTCAAGAATGAAGAGGAACCGAAAGAAGAAGATACAATAAAACTATATTGTCAATAAATATATATTATTTATGTTACCACCAGCAATACAATATAATGAATAGTTCGATATACCTAAGATCGAAGAGGTCGAGCCAGTTCATATATCCGCCAATACATCATCACTTCCTCCACGATAGGATATCATTGTTCGCGTCAAACGGTCACATGATTGACGTATTGAGTGTGCTGTATAAGGCTAGATCTATAATATCCTAGTGATATTATAAGATCTAGAATATTTTAGATCTAGATTTGATGAGGCCAGCCATGATACATGGGCACAAAGTGCGACTGTAAATGCGGTTGTGAGTTCGAACTCCACTCGAGGAAATGAAATATTTATTTTAATGTATATTTTAAATTCTTCGCTGTGGTGCCGAGAAATATCCGGCGTAGAGTTCCGCCACTCAACACGCATCGAATCGTAGAATTTGGTGGAAAGTAGGGAACGGAATGTTTTAACACTACATTTCCTTCGCCAACACTGTTGTGTGCAGGATACAGTGTGAAGCTGATATATTTATATTTATAATATCTTAGAAGTATTCTAGATCTAGATGTATAATAGAAGTATTTTTTTTTAAATAATCCAGCTTAAAGTATACCTATATGTTTGTGTTTTTGTTTATAAAAACATATATTAATCCCGCATTGTGGGAGGGCAGAGGGTATTTTATGTTAAGATATTCCGTTCCCCACTTTCTGTTGACTTCTGAAGGTATTGTATATTGCGTATAGGAACTCAGCTGTGCTTTGTCTCGTTACCTTATCG
This sequence comes from Heliconius erato demophoon, assembly GCA_018249695.1. Lineage (NCBI taxonomy): Eukaryota > Metazoa > Arthropoda > Insecta > Lepidoptera > Nymphalidae > Heliconius > Heliconius erato. The sequence goes on from DWQW01005745.1 coordinate 3,111, forward strand.
AAAAAAAATTTGTGTTTATATTCAAAAGATGTCTGTTAACAATAGAGACGTTGATTGGCAGAACCTTCCAAGAATTCGGCGGAAAGTGGAGGTAGTTTCTTAATGAGAACGAAGTGTCTTAACACTTCCCATTTTATCCCTTAAAAAAAAGAAAAATCCAATCATAATTACTATCCAATATAACCACTCCTAGAAAGCATTCCAAATCATCAAATAGGATGACCACTAGCATTATATACTTTACAACTAACGACGGCCTTTTAGATAATATCCTAAAGCTTTTGAAGTTCCAACAAAAGGGTACAAGAAAGATGCCGACAAAGGTTCCTACGACGTAGGACGTACGCTGTGAAGGAAGTTCGTACGCAACGTAATTTTTAAGTGAAGGACGCGTCGTTTATAGACTATTAATTTATTTTGTTTTTTTTTCAGCTTCACGCTGTATATGTTGATAGAGGGAACGTAGTGTTAAGTCACTCCGTTCCCTATTTTCCGCCAAATTCCGGAGGCATTGTATGCTGAATGGTTCTGAACGCCAGACTTTTGCCTTGGTGCCAGAAAGAAATGAAAATATTAATAAATAATAATTTGTTTCCTCGAGTGGGAATCGAACCCACACCCGTAGCGTTTACAGTCACATCCTTGCACACCGCGCCACGACGGCCTCTAATTAAGCTTGTTTTAAAGTTATATTGATAAATTTTGAGTTGATTTTCCGAAATGTGTTTGGATAGATGATAATATTATTTTTAATGTATTTTTTAAGTTTCAATAAATAACGATAAGCCAACAATTATATTTTTTTGGGTTTCTGATTTACTATTTGAGTAGTAGGTTTTAACGCCGCCTTTCAGTTTATCTAATAGAGCATAGTAATTCCACAACATAGATTTAAGAGCTATTATTAATGAATCAAAATTTAAATATTTTTTTAAGTGTAGTTTCTTTTTTTTAGCTCTTGCTGTATTCATACATACAGGAGGGTAGGCAGGGGAACCTATCTTGCCTTACACTCAGTTGCCCAACCACCTAATTTTCGAGACATTACGTATTAATGGAGAAACTCAACGCCGCGCTATGTATACCACGCCGCGATACCAAAGCGTTCGAATGATAATAATTTTAAATTCCCCGAATGGGATTTGAACCAGCTGTCGTGTTTACAGTCAGGGATGTATTAATACTCGTATGTTTATGTTCTAACTAACTAAAGTTCTTAGAAGCAATATAGGTCATCAATGCCTTGTCATATACCTAGAACACAATTGTGCTAAATACTTTTAAATAGCCATAGATGAATTAGTATGGGAATTTTGTAATTATCACAACTCATTCAATTAATTTTTTGCAAAAGTATAAAAAGCAGTGAACTGAGGATATAGTGTTAAGACACTCCGTTCTCCAATTTTCTCCTGAATTCGAAACATTGCGTAGGAAGGAAGGAATGCCTAGGAATTTAATGCTGTGTTTTGTTTTAACATGAAATAGTATAGTAGTAATTTGCTTTATACAGTCGTACACTGCGGCACTGCGCCATGGTGGCCATATTACTATTAACAATACATATATGTATGTATGTACATGTTTTAAATATTAATTAAATAAATATACCTTCATATAATCGTAAATGATTTCGAAAAATGGTTTTGATTTGACATATTTACTCATCCAAAAAGTAATAGAAAAAGTTAGATAAATTAAATATAGATTGATTGTAATTATTGATTGTTTCCAAAAGCTTCCTTTATCTTTAAACGTACTTACAGGAAAAAATATCAGATTCTTTGCTTTCTAATTATCAAGTTATTGTTTAATAGATATTAAAACAATGTACGAGGCCGTCTTGGCGCAAGGTTAGAAGGGTGTGACTGTAACGCGACGGTTCTGGGTTCGATCCTCACTCGAGGGAATAAATTATTTAAATTTATTCGCCCTTGCATCAAGGCAAACAGCCCCGCATTGAGTTCCGCCACTCAACACACAATGCCTCGAAAAATGGAGTGCCTTAACACTAATTTCCCTCTGCATACCCTGCAGAGTGCGGGATACAACGTGAAGCTAAAAAAAAACCTAATATACCATCGAACAAAAACAAACACACGGTAATTCAATAAAACAAAAACGGTCAGTGATTGCTTCAAATCACATGAGTGGGACATTATCTTCGATTGTCCAACGACGATAAATATTACGGAGATCGTAACGTAACGAAATATACTTCCCATTTTTAACAAAAACCAACCCTAACTTGAAAAAGTAAGGTTTAAATTCCTTTATCTATAAAACACCACGTATATCAAAAAATGTTAAATTAAAATGCATCTTGTTGTTTGGATTTAGAGTTGATTTTCCAATAGCAATAAGTGATGTTAACGTAAGAAAGAGACAGTATGAGAAGTAATAAATTTCAATTAATGCCGCCGACAGCCCTGTATTGTCTTACAAAGAGATTTGGCTATGATTTCTTTTGGTCGTGCGAACTTTTCTCCATTCATTATTTATTAATAATGGATGATATTATTAATTTTTCAAATTAATTTGATTTGTGAGGTGATTTTTGATTATTTATTGGTGTTTGGGCTTTGATGTTTTTTTGGGGGCGTATCTTGTTTGTGTTATTACATGGAATGTAACGTTTATCAAAAAAAATTTTTGTGTAACGTATACTATGGAAATATTAAAAACGCAAACAAGTTATATTTGTTATTCTTAACCGACTTCTGTAAGAAGGAGTTTATTTTTTTATGTTGATTTCGATGATTCTTTTTAATTGAAAACGATATACTTCAAGGTTTATTTGGTGATTAGGATTTTGATTTAGGTTCTGATTAGGTTCTGATAATGGAATCCGGTTGAAGTGAAAAATTATAATTATTCTGTTTTTTTTACTTTATCCTGTACCTACCTAGCAGACACAGTAAACCTAGGGCAGAAGGAAATTGGGAATTTACTGTTAAGACACTATGATCCTATTAAGATACCTTCCGAATTTTCGAAGCATTGCTTGTTAAGTGGCGGAACTCGCTTTGCCTCTTTACCAGAGCGAGGAAACGAAATTATTACATTCCTCGAATAGAAATCGAACCCACAACCTCTCGTCCGCTATGACGACCTAATATTAATATATTCCAAAGTTGGCCGGTCGAGGCCGGTCGTGGCGCAGCGGCACGAGGTGTGACTGCAAAACCGACTGGTTGTGGGTTCGATCCCCACTCGAGGAGATGAAATATTTACTTAAAGTTATATTTCTATTTCGTCGCCCTGGTGTCGAGGTTAAGCGCGGCGTTGAGTTCTGCCACGCAACACGCAATGCCTCCAGAATTCGGCAGAAAGTGGGGAACGGAGTGTCTTAACACTAGGTTCCCTCTGCCTACCCCGCTGTGTGCGGGATACAGCGTGAAGCTAATTTAATATATTTTTTTTTATTCCAAAGTTATCTCAAACTATTTCTAACTAGTAAAAGTTTAACCTAAACACATTTACATCATATACAATATCACGATTCCACGAGAGCGCATCCTTTATAGAAGTTATTAGGATTCAATGCAGCCTAATGTTATATCAATCGTGCAGCGGTCGTTCTCATCGCATTCGCAAGCAAATAAAGAATTCATTATTATTCAACTTTTATTTTTTATTTGTATATATATTTTTTTCTTTCTTTCTTTCTGTAGTAGTGAGGCCAGTCGTGGCGCAGCGGCACGAAGTGTGACTGTAAAACCGACTGGTTGTGGGTTGAATCCCCACTGGAGGAAATGAAATATTTACTTAAATTTATATTTCCATTTCTTCGCTCTGGTGTCGAGGTTAAGCGCGGCGTTGAGTTTTGCCACTCAAGACGCAATGCCTCCAGAATTCAGCAGAAAGTGGGGAACGGAGTGTCTTAACACTAGGTTCCCTCTGCCTACCCTGCTGTGTGCGGGATACAGCGTGAAGCTGATTTATTTTTTTTATTTTATTTATTTCTGTAGTAGTTTTTTATGACAAAAGAAATAATGATACTTATTACCTAATCGGTCACTATTCTTTCACTCTTAGGTCATTTTTAAAGATTATATTTCGAGTATTGTCGTTTGTTAGTGTATTTTCCAATCGGAGAAATAAATAATTTTATTTCCTTGAGCGGGGATCGAACCAGCTAGCGTCCAACCCACCTCGTTTGTGGTATGATGATTTCCCACTGCAACACTATGGCCTACAACATAAAAATAACGTTCTAACATTTTTATTGTATGTAACCATTAATGATTATTATTACAAGCATCTCCTTAATTTTAAATTAAACTTACGACCACTGTGTTTTTAGCACATGCGGTAACTAAACCTAAAAGTACTATCTAAACTTATCCTCCGGATCCTTCTTATTAAAGTTAAAAATGTAAAAGCTTATGACGATGGATGTTTGTTCTACTTTCACGCAAAAACTATTAAACGGATTTCGATGAAATTTTACAGTAATATAGCTTATACTTCAGAATATCACATAGGCTGCAATTTCTGTAAAGATGTTGTTGTATAATTTGACCATAATATAATAAAAAAGGTTTAAGCTGGCGAAGCTGCAGGGTGTCTCTAGTGTACTATATATGTACTTATATATTTTTATTATTATTAATATATTATTATAAGGCCATAATAGAGTCATATCCATTCAGTCACGTTTTATAAAACATCTATTGTAAAAATGTATAAAAGAACATTTCAAAGTACATTGTCGCGTAAATGATCAATAAGTTGACGTTTCGTATTGTAAATCGTTTTAGAATTGTAAATAAAGCTTTGAAATTGCCAATTTGCGTTGTATAGAAATAAAATTAAAATGGAACTGTAAGCATGATGGTTGTGGGTTCGATTTTCATTATATTTAAATAAATCATCTCATCTCTGTCAGTCTCAATGAGATGTTAAACTCCGCCACTCAACGTGTAATGTCATGAAAATTAAGTGAACGTGAGGAATCGTCTTATTACTAGGTTCCCTGTGCCTACCCTGCTATATGCGGAACACAGTGAGTGAGGAACGTGGTGCTGTCTTTCTTTTTGTATGTTTTTTGTAAAATGCTCTGGTAGAAACAAAAAGAGATGATATCCGGGTAAAGTGGAAACGAGTCCAACTGCATAAAGATTGTAAGTTTAAACTCAGGTCTGATTTTATAAATTCAGTGTACAGAATGTCTTATAAGAAGGTAGATAATATATAGAAGGTAGAAGGTATATAATAAGAATATTCATTGATTAAATTTATATTTCTTTAGCTTCACGCTGTATCTTGACTGGTGGGCAGGAACAGGACAAGGAACCTGGTAATCTATTGATAATAAGTATAATACATACAAGAGCAATATAAGAGCTCAGTGGCGTGCCATTGGAGAGGCATATGTCCAGCAGTGGACTAGAACAGGCTGATGATGATGGTGATGATAATAATACATAATACTTAACCACCAGATATAAAAAATATACTCTAAATATTTTTTATACTATGTATCTATATTTCAAAACTGCATTTCTCTTACATAGATACACCTAGAAACAATAGGGTCATACAAAATGAAGCACAATCGGATATTACATCTATTACTCAATACAATATTCAAATTTTAACTATTTACTTCTGACATTTTGATTTGTATTTTCATCAGAAATCGTTCTCACTTCCTTGTGCGTGTCTTGCATTTTACTCGTTATCTTATGTCCTTTTCTCTCTTTGGAATTGGTTGGTATGTGTGAAAGAGAGGGAACGATGTCTACTTGTCGATCATCTTTATTCGTGGTGGCTATATTATAGCTTCCGGTCGTGTTAAGTCATTGACTCAAGATATGGTGAATTACTTTAGTCCTTGCTTATGTAATAGTTTTAATATATTTGAATTTGTCTTTTATTTAAAAAAAAGTAATTAAAGCTTCATGCTGTATGCGCGGGAAGTGTCGGAAATTTTGTGTTACGACACTCCGTCCCCCACATTCCGTCGATTTTTCGAGGCATTTCGTGTTGAGTGGCGGAACTTAACGCCGCACGGATTATTTTCATTGTATGTATTTCGTGCGAATTATACGTATTTCGTTTAAATATATATATATTTTATCCTATCGGGTTGCAATTAGACAGCGCGTACCCTGCTACAACGCGCTAGCGGACAAGCGTGAAGCAAAAAAAAAAACGTTTTTAAATATATGGGTACTATATCTTTCTATTTCACAAATTATCCATCACGTAAAATTTTCAGAAAGAATTTAGTGATACATCACTTAATTTTTTGATGTCAACCGATTTTGATGTTTATTTTTTTAATTTGAAATCTAGTGATTCCCGTGTGGTCCAATTTTAATTTGGTCCATTTCTGACAATGGTATTCATGAGAAAATCACAAGTCTTAAATTAGCATTAAGTATGTGCGCGACAATTGGATGAATAACTCAATATCCCACAAAACGATTTCGGTAATTCTGTTTTTATTGGAAAGAATATTTCAAGTGTTGTTTGATGAAAGTTTTCTTAGATTCTGATTACGGGATCCGATTGAAATTGAAGAAGTCAGTTTTTTCTTGTTAAAAATTATATATTTTTTTATCAGCTTCACGCTGTGTCCCGAACACAGCAGGGTGGCAGAGGGAACTTAGTGTTAAGACACTTTTTGCCGGATTCTGGAGGCATTGCGTGTTGAGTAGCTTAACGCCGCGCCTTGCCTCGACACCAAAGCGAAGAAATGGAAATATAAATTTAAGTAAATATTTCATCACCTCGAGTAGGGATCGAACCCACAACCAATCGGTTTTACAGTCACACTTTGTGCCACTGCGCCACGACTGGCGTTAATATAATTATTAGACATAACCAATAATACTTAGAAAAGTAATGAAATATGTAATAACCGTAATTTTATGTAGAAATATAATAATATAGTTTTTTCATTTCTCAATACGCTTAAATAAACATACATACATGCACTTAAAACATACATTTATATAAGATACTTTAAGAAATGCATCATTCGTAGAACTACTTACTCTTGCAATTTTCCTTGCAATTACACGACATTATAGTATAAATAATTGAGGCTAGTCGTGGAGCGGGGGCATAAGCGTTCGAATGCAAACATGATAGGTTACAGGTTCGATTCCACTTCAAGGAAATGAAATATTTAATATTTACAAACCCTTGCTCTGGACGAGGCAGAGCACCGCAATGAGTTTCGGAATGTGGGGAACGTATCTTAACATTAGTTTCCCCCTGCCTACCTGGATAAGCGGAATACAGCGTAAAAAAAAATATTAAAGCATATTTTTAGAGTATGATGACGCAGGGTACCCCGTTAGAAGTTACTTAAGATATTTCATTTTCCACTTTCCGCCTTACTTAAATATAATATGTACATTTACAGCAAAAACGAGGGTACCCTCTCGCTTGATAAAAAAATTACTTCAGATATTACATTTTCTACTTTCCACCCACCTTAAGTATAATATAGTACATATAGCGTTGAAATCCTTGTGCCACTGCGCCACGACTGGCCTAAGTACACAAGAAATCCTCAAATATCCTCTAATATAAATAGATTATATATAAATCGTAGCTTGACGCTGTCATGCCTTATTTTAGTTCTCGGATGGTAGAGGCGTGGTGGTAATATTAATGTATATACCTACTACTGTGCCGTTACCGTACCGTTAATACGTGCGCTATTAGATTATTAATTGATTAAGTTCTTTGTTAATGTCAATTGAAATGGTCAGGTCCAATGTTATAAGTAGGATTATTAATAGCATATAACAGGGTAGGTAGAGGGAACCTATTATTAAAACACCGTTCTCCACTTTCCGCCAAATTCTGGAGGCATTGTGTGTTCAGTGGCAGTGTTCAACGTCGCGCTTTGCCTCGACACCAGAGCGAAGAAATGGAAATATAAATGTAAATAAATATTTCATCTCCTCGAGTCGCCACTCGAGGAGATCAAATATTTCGAACCCACAATCAGTCGATTATACAGTCACACTGTATATTGTTCCTCTGCGCCACTACTGGTTTAGTCGTATAATAATGTATTATAATATAAATAAAATAAAATCTTTCACGCTATATTCCGCATATAGAGGGATGTTCAGAGGGAAGGTAGTGTTTAACTCAGGGAGAGAAATTAAAAATAAATTAAATCCATTGCCTCAACTGGGGACCGAACCCGCATCCAACAAGTTTTAAGTAAGACCTTCCATTCCACCACGATAGCCTCTTTTTAAATTGTTTTTCCATTTTACTTAGTACATTAAAATGGTAAAGTCCACGCTAACAAAAACGGGGACGAGGACTAGTACCTACACTTATATATCTATCGCTTATCGTTCTCCTACTAAACTAAACATATCACGTCAATTTCGAGAACTTGTAACTACATCACTATGAATATTAATTTAGGCCCCACAGAATAAAATGTTGGTAAAGTCGTTCTAATACAATACAAGATACCAAATCCAAGTATTGGTTGTAGTTAACATTTATAATTTTTTAGTTTTTTAGTTTCACGCTTTATCCCGTGTATAGCGGGTTCCAGAGGAAACCTTTGAACATAGTGTTAAGACACTTCGTTCTCGTTAAGACGTTTTGGTTGCCTATTTTCCCATGAATTTTTGACGCATTGCGTGTTGAGTGGCGGAACTTAACGTCGTCTAATATATTGATACAACTAAACACATATAACAAAAGCTGCAAACTATTATTGATATTTATATGTAAAAGAAGTATTATAAGCATTTGACGATTAACATGAACCTGATTCAAAAAAAAATAAAATTAATTAAAGACCATTGCGTGTTTATTACACTCAATATACACACGATACGTGTGTTACGCAAAAACTCAAAAACTTATTATTCAGCGAACTGACAATTCTGTGTACTATTTAAAAATTTACATACAAATGTTCAAAAACGTATACTAAGAAGTTGTAAAGAAGCCGAACCACAACTTTCACTAGGATTCGCCCGCTACTTGTGGATTCGGGACACTATTCTGTAACCGTTCGATAATAGAAAGAATTCTGTCACGACATTTTATAAGAATTCTACACGATCGATAAGAATTCTAATGTTGGCCCATTTATATTGTGTTTACATGAGATTGGATGTAGGGATAAAACTTTTTTTTAATGTTTTTCGTAATATTTTTATAATAGGGCCTTTATTTATAATAATAAATAATATATAGCTTTATTTTATTTTATTATGTACTTCAGTAAGCTGAGACTGTCTAGTGATAAATTACTGTTTTTTTTATTTAGAGGCCGACGTTTCGTAGTGGTACAGTATCCGACTGTAAAGGTGACAGTTTTGGGTTCGATTACAATTCGGAAGAATAAATTATTTTAATTTTCTTGCTATGGCAAGAAAACAATACGTGGCGTTTAGTTCCACGTAACGTAATACAGCGTAAAGCTAAAAAACAATTTAACGCTAATTTTAGTGACATTAGGTATAACTTAGTAGTAAACAACGCCGCGTGTCTTAACTGATCTTCATCACATTCTTAATTCTTCATTTCTTCATTCATTCTCTCTCTCTCTTTCTTATGAGAAAGGCGTGGAATATATTAAAACGTATCTATCACCATCTAATAAATTGCTTACAATGAGGTGTTAAACATAGCACCCTCCATTGTCCAGGAGATGGTATCTAGGACCATGGTCATTTGTCATTCTGCTCATCCACCGCGATATAGACGCGAGATGATTCCAGAATAAGGTAGTTTTCTTAGAATAGCTTTGTTAAAAAATGTGTCGATATGCGTAAAGTATTTGTAAGACGGGGGTCGCATGTAAAATGGCCGCCTTTTTTTGTAATTTTTTCGGTTATTTTGACATCGTTGTGACTAAATAGTTTATTGGTAGTCAAGAGGTATTTTGGGTTTTACATCGATAATGTATTTTTATATATTGTCTTAAAAAAATAGCTTCACGCTGTATCTAGCACACAGCAGGGTAAGCAGAGGGAACCTATTGTTAATACACTCCGTTCCCCACTTTGCGCCGAATTCTGGAGGCATTGCGTGCTGGGTGGCGGAACTCAACGCCGCGCTTTGTTTCGACATCAGAGCGAAGAAATTAAAATATAAATGTAAATAAATATTTCATTTCATCGAGTTGGGATCGAACCCACAACGAGTAGATGTTACAGTCACATTTTGTGCCCCTGCGCTACGACTGGCCTCAGTTATACTATATCTTAAATTAAAATTAGCTTCACGCTGTATCCCGCACACGACAGGATAGACAGATGTAACCTAATGTTAACTCCGTTCCTCACTTTTAGATTTAAGTATAGTACGAGTCATAGCCGCCCTGATGTTAACTTTGACGGAGATTTGATTTTTTTATTTTTTCTAATACTTTTGATTATTTTGTGCCCGATTATGAGTGATACGCAAAAGTTTATAAAGCGGCGGCCACGACTCCTAGTCCGTACTATATCTGGTGCTAGTTAGACAGTGTGACTCTAGTCATGAGAGACATCATTTAGCTTTGCATATTGTATCTGAAATCAAAAAAAAAAATGTTTAGTGTCGGTAAATCGTAAAATTAGGTATATTACGATTTGTCTAATAAAACAGAAAAAAAAAACATTTTTATCGTTGCCTTCACATTTAAATAGACCAAATTCATAAAAATATAAATATTTTAATTCTCATCATCTTACTTTCTATTACATTATTATTTGAAAATAAACAAATAATATATTAAAAGAAATATTAAGATCACTTTAAAAAGTAATTTAAGATATAATATAAAGATACAAATTAAAGATATCAGTTTTAGAAGTTGCTTTAACTTCTAAAACTTTAAATTCAACTACAATCCTCTCAAAAACCAGAAGAGGGTAAAACCAAAGTGAAGTAACCGCAACCACTAAGCTAAAGTAGTCAATAGTTGATTTAAAAATAAACTCGTACATACATACGTGTATCTATCAACTTGAAGTGCTCTTCTGTTAACCAATGGTTATATAGTGACCATTCTTCAGTCGGTTCAAATCAGGACATTTTAGGGTGGCTTTAGGGTTTTCGTGTTTTTTTTAGGGAAGTGCTTTCATTTTTTTGGATAGCTATCTTTTTTTTTCTCGATGTCTGATAGTGCTTTCGTTTGACACTAGTAAATAATCGAATACTACAATTTTTTGAAAAATGTGGTTATTGTGATAATCGCGGAGAAACTTATTTCTACTGACCAAATTTACAAACTCCCAAAAAAACGGGACATTTTTTGGGACAACGGGACACACGTGTAAAACGGGACAGTCTTGTTCAAAACGGGATATCTGGTCACGTTATGTATGTATCTAATATAGTGGTTTGAGAGGGGGAGCTACAATTTAAGCTACTTTATCTCTTAATGCGATGTTTTGATGTGGATTTACTTTATTTTTTTGAGAATCACGCTGTATCCCGCATATAGTACAGACTTCAATCCCCACTTTCTGCTTAATAACTCATTTACCTTAAAATAATTCAATTTATTCATACTAAGCTGATTCTACGTATTTGAACCCGCGACTACCGTAACAGAACCATAAAAATCTATATTTCTAAAACACCGATGAGTGACGATGTAGCGAACATCACTACTATAATATATGTATAATATAAGCATCCTTCTCTATTTAGTAAAGAGTTGTAAAAAGTAGGGCAAATCTGACAGCCTTAATAGTAAACTATGAAAAATTTAACAGACGCAACAAAATAATTGGTTTAGGAAGTCTAAGTGCGATGATCTAGTTAGAAAGGGGTTAGTTGCTGCTTCACGCTTTTGCCCGCATCGTTTTTAGTTTCCGTAAAATTTTCGAGAAATTGCATGTTGAGTGGCGGAACTCAACGCCGTATGTCGTTAACTAAAGCGGGGAAATGAAAATTCTAAATATGTCATTAATCCGAGTGGGAATCGAATCCACAACCATATTGTATACAGCACCACGACGTCCTTAAATTGTTTACTACATGTTTCATTCTTAGGGGGACTTCAATCCATAGAGAACAGAATGGTAAACATAATAGTCTCTGGTCTCCAACTTTAACCGAGGTTTCTTCCTGCTTACCACCCAGCTGCGAATTGCTGCGAACCAACAACTCTAACAAATTCAAAGTTATTAAATCTACAATATATTTACAGCGTTGAGTTCCGCCATTCAACATGCAATGCCTGCAAAATTCGGCGGAAATTGGGAAACAAAAGTGTCTTAATGGCTAGATATCCAGGTTCCCTCTGCCACTGCTATGAGAAGCTTATTGATAGATAAAGATTGAAGCTGAAAAAACCCATTACATTTATCAGGGCACCCAACAATTGAGCTATAGAGGTATAAAATATTTAAAAAAATATATATTCATATTGACATACGTTATTCATGTACTCTGCGTCTCAGTTAATGTTGTGGTTTAGATCTAACCGCAAATAAACTAGTCGTGCATATATATTTTTTTATTATGTTGGTACTTCATTTTATTTATTTTTTTTATTTAACGTTTAGTTGTGGCTATTATATATAAATTTACTTTTATAGTTTAAAATCTGGTATTCAATACGTAATGTCAATGAAATTTTGGAACGGAAGTCGTAGTATTAGGTTCCCAGGTTCCCTCTGCCTACCTTGATATGTGCAGGATACAATGTGCAGCTTAGAAAAATATTCTATTGTGCGATATATTATTGTACCTAATTAGTAATATAGTGTCGCTATGTGGACAAAATAGCACTAATCATAATGAAAATTTGTTATAGAAAAGATCGTTGTGGGTTCGAATCCTACTCCGCTTAAAAACAATGTGTGGAATTACGCTCCTGAGAAGCTAAAAAAAAAACTCTTAATCATACTTCCCCAAAAACTTACTCTTAATAACATCAACCAAAAGATTAACCATATAGAAATATGCATAATAAAAACAAAATTACTCTTCCTTCCGCTGTACAGTACAAGAAACTAAATCTTTCACTATTAATTAATATAATTTATATTGGAATACAGTATAAACATATTGTAATTTGTAAACGAGAGTGCCATAAGTGGCCACGTAAAATATACGTATTTTTTTCTACAAGTCCCTGTGATGTCGGGCAATAAAACTATAAACTTCTTTGGGGATATCCGTTAGATGTTTATTTTCGTTTAGCCACAGGAATCTCTGTTTTTATTTATGAAGCCAGTGTGTCGTGTATGCGCAGTGGTGAGAAAGTGATATTTAGTTAGTTAGCTTTGCATTCGATATTCTTCTTAAGATCTTGTATAAAATTGAGGCCAGTCGTAGCGCAGCGGCACGAAGTGTGACTGTAAAACCTACTGGTTGTGGGTTGGATCCCCACTCGAGGAGATTAAATATTTACTTAAATTTATATTTCCATCTCTTCGCTCTGGTGTCGAGGCCTAGCGCGGCGTTGAGTTCTGCCACTCAACACGCAATGCCTCTAGAATTCAGCAGAAAGTGGGGAACGGAGTGTCTTAACTAGGTTCGCTCTACCTACCCTGTTGTGTGCGGGGTACAGCGTGAAGCTGATAATACAAACTGACTTCTTAGAAAGGTTCACGGTCTGTCCCCTATACAGCAGGGCAGAGGGAACCTAGTGTTAAGACACTCTGGTTCTCATTTTCCTCTGAATTTTTGGAGGCATTGCGTGTTGAGTTTTGGAAATCAACGCAAGGCTTTTGCTTTGATATCAGAGCGAAGAAATAAACTGAAGAAATATAAAAGAAAAATAATTCAATCCTCCGAATGGGGAACGAACCCAAAACCGTCGTTACAGTCACACCCTTGTGCCCCTCCACCACTACTACTTCTAAGTCTGCGGTTGTTAACCAAAACTAACATTTCAATTCTGAAAATGCATACAGATTGTACGTACAATGTAAACTAAACATTATTCCACGCGTACATACATTTTGTTCTATATATAAAGATTACGCGATTATTTTTAAATCAGGTCGGCTTTCCTTAGAACTTCATTTTTGTACAAAAAATCTTATTCGAATTTCTCTTGTTGTATATTCGATACATTCCTGAACTTGTATATTTGAATTTAATTATTTTTTTTTTGAATAAGAAAGAGAGAAATTAAAATAAAAAAATTAAATTAGCTTCACGCTATATCCCGCACACAGCAGGGTAGGCAGAGGGAACCTAGTGTTAAGACACTCCGTTCCCCACTTTCTGCCGAATTCTGGAGGCATTGCGTGTTGAGTGG
>DWQW01005746.1:0-17320 GCA_018249695.1 Heliconius erato demophoon
GTGCCGAAAAAAAATATAAAAAATGCCCTATCTAAGCATTTGCAACGCACTTACTCAAGGAAGTGTGTGAGAAATAGGTCATCTGGTCCGGCACGATCCACCGAGGCTTACGTCAGTATAAATATAATACAATATTATTACAATCCTTGAATCCTTGATGCATCATCTTCATATAGTAATTATATGTTGAGTTAAGTTGATGCATGTTAAATGTTATTAAAATGCAAAGTGTTTCTAATACATCTTGAATCTTGTTAATTTGCTTGTGATGATAATCATAAATAGTCAGGGTTTTTCTTTGTAATATTAAACACGTACTGAATAATGTAGCTTCATGCTTTTTCCTATGTAGGCAGTAGGCAGCAAAACTTAGTCTTAAGACACTAGGTTTCAGGTCGGATAGATCTGTCTTCCACGAGTCTCAAACTGAGTGAGAGTGCCGAAACAAATACGTTAGTATCGATTTCAGCTCAGCAGCATATGCACGGGGCACTAAAAAAGATGTATTATCTGGTCCACTCATCTTGTGGATGTCCAAGTAAACAGATCTTGCTGAACAATCTCTCGGTAAATCTCTGTTCTTGCCGAAAGCGAATCTTGGCGAAAGTGGAATCTAACACGTGGCGAGAAAGAGCTTTCTGAATAAAAGTGGAACCTATAACCAAAGCTATTATTATATTCACATATTTTTAATAATCCACAACTGAAGTCATTGTCGTGAATTTTGTATGCAGAATTAAGTATTATTTACTTATATATTGACTTTTGTTAAGCTAGTGTTTCGCTCGTAACTTTACTTGAATGGACTATACAATTATGATTATTTTGCTATTTAATGTGTTGACGGTTAGGCTTTACTGCAATTATAAGTATTTTAGTTAAACCCGCATAAAAATGTTTAATGCAGTCTATTTAAACGCCGCGCCATCCAAGATTTTATATTTTTTTCTGCTATTTGTATAGAGTAATAAGTTAGTTCAATCTTCGTTGTTTTGGAAGAGTCGTGCTAAATATATCAAGTTAGCTTTGCAAAAATCAATTAATAAAGAGGATATTTATTGAGAAGCCGTTTTGATTTATCAAGCAGCCAATTATGAGTTTTGATTCAAATCTAGGCTAATAATGGAAGAAGTTAAATGAATGAATAGCAGAAGAGAGCCAATAGTGAGTTCAGTCCCCTTTTAAACAATATTTCTTACGAATTTTTGTTTAAAATATGACGCAGCTACAAAATATCTATCTGACTGTAACCACTACGGTTGTGGGTTCGATCGGTTTGCATTAAGTCACTTCAGGCTTTCCACTTTGCGCAATTTTTTATGAATGGTGGAACTCAACGCCGTGCTTTGCCTATGAGCGAGGTAATGAAAATATTACATTCCCCTCAGTGGAATCGAGCTCGTGCCCCTGCGCCAGACAGCTTAATTTTGTAATAGTATCTCACCACTCAAATCAATCAATGTCTTATCAAAATGTTCTCTCAGTCTGTCCTCCTCAGCGGGATAAAGTGAAGTTGATAATGTAAACGGGATAGTACAAATACCTATTAGATAATTAATCCTTGTAGTGTATATTACTATTGTAACAATTTCTAAGAAATTCTAAGAATGTTGCGTGATTTTTATATTTAATATTATCATATTGATATGTAATTCACGGTACAAGTCGATTTATTGTAAAGTATAAACTAATGTGTCGGTAAATCCATTTAACAGTTTCTTATGTAAATTACAATTTTATCATTCTCTCAGAAATTATGTATATTATTATTACTTTACTTAGTAAAAGTGTGAGTAAATGCAAAATATGTTGTTATTTTAAATTTCATTTCCTTTAAAAAGTCTTCATTGTTAGGTTTCCGTGCCACAAAAGGAAAAAATGGAACCCTTATCTTTTGTTTGTATGTCCGTCTGTTAAGTGCATTTATATTAAGATATGATGAATTTAGCAATCTAAAATTTATATAAAATATTCATTCTCTATGGTCCCTTGAAACACAGAAAAAAAATCTAGCTTCATACTCAAAATAAAAGATACGAGCATCGTTTTTGCTGCGTTTCGTATTGAATTCGCTGCGTTATCAAAACCTTTAGGATACTACCCGTGCACTATTGAGAAATGTGGCAAGAAGAGATAGATAACTTTTAGTACAAATAAAGGAAACAATCCAAAAAGTATTTTTTTTTGTAAAATTTTTCAAGTTTCGTCACTCAATGTGTCTCAATCAGAAAGTAAAGAAGTAGTGTCTTGTCTCTATAAACCTGTAACTAAATATACTTAAGTATATTTAAACCTAACCCTATTTACTTAAATTTATATTTCCATTTCTTCGCTCTGGTGTCGAGGTTAAGCGCGGCGTTGAGTTCTGCCACTCAACACGCAATGCCTCCAGAATTCGGCAGAAAGTGGGGAACGGAGTGTCTTAACACTAGGTTCCCTCTGCCTACCCTACTGTGTGCGGGATACAGCGTGAAGCAAATTTTTTTTTTTTTTATATTTAAACCTTAAAGCAATCGTACTTACTGTCACCAAAATATGAAACTTGGAGAAATATCGAAACAACCCAGTTGTGAAAGGATAAAATAAACAAACGGCCAAAACTTTAGTAAGTGGTCAACTTTTGAAGTGAAGATTATTCTTTGGAATTGAAACACGATGAGTTCATATTTTTACAAGGGCCCTTTGATGGCTCTTGGGCGAGCAAACAAATATATGGGTCGATATACGATGAATTTTGGTCAGATGTATTATAAATTGGATATGCTAAATAATGATTATTTCAATTTTGACGTGTTTTTCTTGGTTGTAGCTATTGAGAGCTTAAAATTATAAAATGTATATACTAATGTTAAAATGCTATAACTTTTAACATATTATGTACTCAGTGGCGGAACTCAACATCCCGGCTTGCTCGAGTGGGAATCGAAGCCGTCGCGTTTTCAGTCAGGTGTTGTGTCGCTGGTTCAAGGTATCTTCTTTTTTGTAGTTTTATTTTAATTTTGCTTTAAAATATGAAGTAAGGTAAGAAATTATAATGTAGGTTAAGTTTTTTACTTTACGAGGCCAGTCGTGGCGCAGGAGCACTAGCGTGCCACTGTACACGCGACCTGTTGTGGGTTCGATTGCTACTCGATGATGATATTTAAATTTCCTGGGGAACAGAGTGTCTTAACACTAGGTTCCCTTTGCCTACTCTACTGTGTGCGGGATACCAGATTCCATATGATATTGCCATTTATCATCATTATAATTATCACAAAAGAAAATAATAAACAAAAATAAGACTGTATATTCTTATTTAGCTTGACGTTGTACATCAAATCACTTCCGTTCCTCAATTTTATACTCTTATAATATAAAAAAAAATATTTCTGCCACATCCATATAGCACAGGTCCAATAACAATAAATTCAGTATAGGCGCGTGGGTAATATTATCTTAGAAAGCAGCCTGGAATGCGACGTGTAATACCGGAGCCCAAATTATTCTTAAGCGATTAATGCTCATACATACTAAAATTATATTACACTATATGATAAAATATAAATAATGATATGTGAATTATATGTTGATTGGAGCTGTCATGGCACAGCACCACAGTATCTGGCTTTATAGCGCGACGGATGTATATTCAATTCCGTCTCTGAGGTGTTTCACACAACTAATAATGTCTCAAAACTGAGTGTCTCAACGCTAAGTTGCCTCTACATATCCTTTTGTATCAGATAGACAGCATGAAAGTTAAAAAGAAAAATATAGTTTACTATACTATTCTAATTTAACAGTTATACGTGCAACGATAAAAGGCGATTTTGTTTTATACTAAACTAAGCGTACTACATATATACGTAGTACTTATTATGTAATAATTTTTTAGTTACAGTAATAAAAAAAAAATTTTTATAAAACGTTTAAAAAATTCTATGTAAAATTTGTTTGCGTTTAACAATGTTTGAAATCGCGCCTCTTGGAAAGCGTCCAACCTGGACGAACCCTTGGAATTTTGGACGCCAAAAGGTGCAGGTTCAAATCCCGCTACGTTAAAATTTTTATATATTTTTAAATAATTTTTAACTTCCTTTACTTCCGTTACGGTGTAACACTTTAAAAATAAAAAAAATATATAATAAGATAATTTAACTTAACTTAACTTAACTTAACTTAGCTTCACGCTTTATCCCTTGCGGGGTAGTCAGAGAGAACGGAGCGCCAAACGCTACGGTTGATACGGTACGGTAAGATAATTTAAATGTGTGTAATCAGCCTAATACTCAGAAATGCATTTAGGTCCATTTAATTCGGATGCTGTTATATTTGTCCAGTATGTTTACTTTGTCCTCAATAATTATTACTTGAGTGTTTGTCTCTTTGGAGTGACCTCTTCTTATGAAAAATTAACCTATTTTATGGTGGTGTTGTTATTTTTATGTTGCTTCATAAATTTAGGGTTATCAAAGATTTTACATAGGTCTTGAGTGGCGCAATTCAACGCCGCACTTCGCGTAGTGATCAGAACGCGGAAATGTGATTTAATATAAGTATAAAGGTTGTAGAGAATTCAATATGACTCTATAATAACAGGCAATGCCTTCAGAATTTGGCGGAAAGTGCGGAACGAAAGTGTCCTAATATTGGGTTTCCAGGTACCCTCTGTCCACCCTGCACAGGTTGAAGTTAAAAAACAAAAAATAGCTTACGAGCCTTAATCAATAAATCATACTATCTATTTATATATCACACAAAAAATTCAATTAAAAGTAGTAGTTAAATAAAATCAGCTTTATAATATTATAGAATTACCTTTATAATCATAATCATATAAACGCTATTACCTAACCACGAGAAGTTGTAAGCGTATGTGTTGGTTGTGGGATATTAACTATTAAGCGCATATAAAACAAAGTCTATTTGGTATATCCTTTTATTTAACTTTAGCGAACACAAACATTACATTATAAGCGCATGGCGTTCCGAGAGAAGGAAAAAGGAAGCGACGCGCGGGAAGTAACCACAGATAAAAAAAAACAACTTAAAATAGTGTTGCATGTTGCAATTTATATATAAATATATTATATTTCCAACAGTATGGACTAGCGAGATGTCACTTTATCAGTAGGATCTGAGTTTGCGCTAAACCCGTTCCTAATTGTGCACTTTTATATCCATATGACATTTAAAAAACCTTAGAGAATATAAGTTTTAGAAATATTATCATTCTGCTTTTATTATTTACGTATCATATAATTGGCCGTCTTGGCGCACCGCACTTGAGTGCTTAAGCGACGGATGCGGGTTCGATTCCTATTTTTAAGGATGATTTATTTTCATTTCATCGTTCTGGTAGCAAGAGGAAACGCGGTTTTGACTTACGTTACTCATGGCGCAATACCTTGAATGTAATTTAACATTATGTTTGCAATACCTAAAGCTAAGCTAAAGTTAACATACTTAAGTTAGCGGGCGTATACATATATATATTTATTCTACGTAAATTCTATAAATTTTGACTCTCCAGATTTTTTCCTTTATTTGTAATGTAAGGTTTCACATAATTTTCTAATAGTTTTGTAGGTCCAACGGAAGTACTCTATACAATTTGATTACGCTGTGAAATTCATACAAAATACTGTAAAGCCATGCACAAACGCTTGTATCCTTTAGTTGTGTTGATTTAGAAGCTTCATTTTTTTCTGCATTTTAAGGGAACGTAGACTTGAATATTTGATAATAATTTCAGCTTGATATCCCCAAATGATCTTGAGAAAAGGATCTTGACAGGTAAACAATAAAATGAGTTGTATGACAAAATGGGGTTCTGTTTTTTCCTTTTGAGCTACGGAACCCCAAAAAGCTAAATATGTTTTTAATATATTTTATTTATTTTCCTTACATATAAGTTGAAATAATATATATGATACCATTTTTTTCGATTGACATGTATTTATATTTAAAGGTGTGTTAATGTCACTTCTCTAACCTATAGAATCTATGCCTGAACTGCAGGTCACAAGTCGACCTAGCCAAAACGGGTGTATTGGAATCAAGTATTATTTTATGTTAGTTATGAAACATTTACAACATATTATTATACTGAGGTTCGACGTGGCACAGCAGGGCAGTTCACAAGCGTGGGACTGTGGACGTGACAGGTTGTGAATTCGATTCCTACTCGAGAAAATAAAATATTCCTATTCCCCACTTTTCACAGAAGTCTGGATGCCTAGTTACCATATCAGCGAAATGAAAATATTAAATATTTCATTTCCTCGTGTAGAAATCCAACTCACAACCTGTCGCGTTCACTGTCACATGGTTATGCCCTTATGCTACGACTGGCCTCAACTTTTTTATGTCTGACCGAAAATATGACATAATTAAAAAAATGGATTGAAAGGCTCCTAAGAGACGCGGGTTCAAGTCCTGCTACGTTATATTTTTTAGTTTTCCAAACCTTACCGTAACAATAAAATTATTTTAAGCATAATATAATTGTTTCTCCGAGTACGGTGAAATAAATTTCATCATAGTCTATCCGTTGCCTTAGGAACAAATTATATTTGCCACTTAATACACAAAACGGAGAAATACATCACTAAACATTCCTAATAACGGTTAAAACGAAGCTATTAACGCTTAATATACTCGATGACTATCTGAGCTTACAGATATAACCCCATGTTAGCGGGCACGCGATTTATTACCATCCCTTGACCTTTCAACTATTTATGAGTCGACTTTAATAGTGATTCACTTGAATTTCGCTTGTGCTTTTAATTATTTTTTTGGCAACCTTGTCAATATGTTGACATTACCATATCGAAATTTATGAATAAGGACATTTATTGTATTATAAAATTAAGTGCAGGGATCGTGGGTTCAAAATTGGTCAAAATTAAACGATTTCGTTAAGTGGATGGTCATTTTTTCAACTCCAATTCTCTACTTCTTGAATTTTGGGTGTCGGAATTGAACGCTAGGTTTTGTGCTAGAAGATCAGGAATAATAATAATATGTTAATTATAATCATTCCCCCGAGTTGGAATCGAACTCACAACGGTCGCGTTTACAGTATACGCTTAAATGGTTATGGCTTAAAAAAATACTTTTTACAAATTTAATGACCATCTGAAGTTACAGTCAAAAATTACAACAAAATTTTACATACCCGGATTGAAAGTATCGTTTAGTATTTATATCTTTTTAGAAATATTTATATTTAATATGTAGATTCACATGATTGAGCCAGAGTGGGACTATGAAAATAAGGCTTTAAACATTCTTTAAAGATTTTTCATAACATCATTCTGTATCCCGTATACACCGAGGTAGGCAGAGAGAACTCGAACAGTCTGTTCCCATTAACACATTTCCGAAACTCAACGCCGCACTTGGCTCGTTATCAGATAGAAAAAATATAAATGTTAAATATCTCACTACCCCGAGTAGGAATCAAAACCACAACCGTCACAGTTATAGCCGCACGCTGCGCCACAACGGTCTCTAAAGCCTTTAAATGATTGTTCTACATAAATGTATTCGCAAGCAAAATACTCATTGTTTCAACTTGTATGAAATCAGTTTAACAATATTGTCTACAGTTGACTCAAACATAAAAAGCTTATGAGCTTATGCAAGTTAAACTGTAGTTGATATTTTGTTCTGCGATCTTTTATTTATATTTACGCTTTACGACACGATTGCTTTACGATATTTTGATATTATTTAACGGTGTTGAGTTCCGCCATTTAATATACATTGTCAGAAGTATTGAAAGGATAAAGGGGAGTGGAGTATCGTAACGTTTGTTTATATTTGTCGTCCCTGGTCCCTTACTAACGGATTATAAAGCATTACTCAAAAAACCTGTCAATACTACCTAACAAACTGAAATAAGCTAAGTGGAAAACACAGTCAACTTGATACAACACGTTTCAAACTTCCATATTAAAATACATTATTTAAAATAAAAGCATTGTATAAAAAGAATACTTACTTAAATTTTATTAATAAAAAACCTGGCCAAATAAAAGTTATTTTTTTATTCTCGTGTCGCAGCATATAAACATCACAATAAGATAACGTTTTCCAGTAATGTAAGGATTACAAAATGTTAGAAGACGCGTTTCGCTAAGAGCCGATAGGATTCTACCGGGCAATATCTATTTATTTACATCGCACATGCAACAATTTTAGTTTTGCAGTTACGTGTATACTGACTTGAAAATATTATAGACGTACTATGTAACAGTATGTACCTTGAGTATAGGTTAAAAATAAATAAAATAAAATGTGCATGGCAATACACATAAATAGCACAGTTAATTATGAATAATACACACTATATAATTTTATTACTAAATTAATCGAGACGAGTTCGTGTATTGTCGTCCCGAGTGTCGCGACCGTCGTTCTGTCTATATAGGTGGTGGAGATGCTGGAAGGCAGCGGTCAAGTCGAACTCTTAAGTACTACGGTACTAATAAATATGATGCACATGAAGACTCGTACCAAGTTTATTATGAATATAATATATAATTCGAAGCCTATGATGGCACGATCTTTTAGGATCGAATTTCTTATAAAGGCAATATATGTGTAGGAGCGACACATATTGTGGTTCAAAGTGATCTTTGAACATTATTATAATATTGATTGTTGCTTGACGTCGCGGAGGCTGACGTGTGACGTCGGCTTATGCGAACTGTTATAGCGACATTAACTATGTCGTGGCTGATGCCGTCTCGCAGTACGCTCGCGATACGTAAGCTATTCTTGTATGGCGTTGGTCATTGATATATTGTATACCACTTCTACGACTTGGTATATGACTAGTAGTTGTGTGGTGCTATTTGATGTCCCAGCCCCGGTATATGTAGTAGTGTCCGCCCGTCTCATACGGGTGTGTGGTGCTATTTTATGTCCTGGAACTCTGGTGTATGTAGTAGTGTCCACCTACGACTGTTCGAGACACGACTGTGGGGTGTGTGCCGTGCGTTTATTTAACATATCGGCCGCCTTGCGGTAGTGCATTCGTTCCAATGACTTATATTGATCTCACAAATCAATCAACATCACGAATCACCATTCTAATACAATCTTAACATAAACAAGCGTAACAAGTACCTTCAGAAAGATCACATACAAACGTCTCGGAGGGTTCAACGATGACTGTAAAGCTACGGTCTGGTCGGAATTCACGGTGTAGGGCGGGGAGGGGCCCGTACTCTTTCTTCCTTTTATTATAACTAGTTCGCAGTTGTAGTGGAGAGGAAGATACGACGCGTTCTTGGCTTCTCTTCGGACGAGCTTCGAATTATGACAATGTCAGATTGTCGAGTTTCCAGTTCTCTAAATGTAATAATATCTTATTAAAGCGATACCTTCTAATGACATAATATAAAATTCCTAAAATTGTTTGTTACCTCTGAATCTCTAAAAGATTTTGGGTTCTTCACGATCACACACACTATAAACGGTTCTAACCACTAGACACATCACGAGCCAAGGCATTATTTATTAAATAATATTTTCAAAGGAGTTTGAGATAACAGTTACAACTAATATACATATAGTAAATGTTTTTTATTTAATTCAAAAGAAAAATTTTGACTGTATTAGTTCGTTTATAGGTTCAATCTCCACTCGTGATAATCAATTATTTATTTTATTTTTACTACATTGTTACTCTTTATATAATAATACGCAACAAACATACGTACGTATATATGTGGTGGTCAGAGTCAAAAATGATTGCCGCCTTTTGAATTTCTCTAAGAAATGTCCTACGATTTAAGTTCAAGATAAAAATGTTAAAATAAAATGTGATGACGTCTATGCTTTCATATTCTGATACGTATTTTTTAAAATGTTTTTTAATAAAGTTAAAATTATATTAAACAAACCCACAACCTATGCGTATACGATCGACGCTTGTGCCATGCGCCACGACTGGCATCCTGGAATCTCTTATATATTTTCTAAAAAAAGTACATAATTATTATTTAGAATACAATTATTTTGTCGATTCCTTAGAAATTTCGGACAATTCACCCCTATACTCTCAAAGCAACCTTACCAACGAACAAAACTTCACTATTTAACTCCATCAAATCTTCCTTATTTTAATAAAAGTTAAAAATAAACCTAAAGCTAGTAAACTATATAACACATAGATGACCTCCTCGAAGGTTTTATATGCAATTATATGAGCCTGTATGGCGCATCTCGCGATCGGTTAGCGGTACATCGGTTACGACCTTGCTTACCCTCATAAAATGGCCATAGGTATCCTCTATTCAGAATGTTTCTATGCGAATAGGAAGTTTAGTTGTAGATACATATATGAGTAGCGTTGAAATTTTATACTTGCTATATTTCTTAGGTTCACGCTGTGTCTCGCATATTACTATATGGTATACACGGTCGGTAAAGGGAATCTGGGAACCTATTCACTTTGTTTTCCATTTTCCACCGAATTCTGAAGGCATGGCATGGCAATGAATTCGGAAGGCAGGCTCTGCGTGTTGGACTTAACGCAGCGCTTTGCTCCTATACCCAATTAATACTTATTATATAGGTAATATATTTAGGTTTTTACTTTCATCTATAAAAATAGTCAGTGACTGTCGTGGTGCATCAACGACGAACAACAAACGTTACGCTTCTGGTAGTCTCTTTCTGATAGATCATGATAGTTTGATGAGATCCCCATTAAAAATTATTATATTCTATTTTAAGTATTTTTTTGTTATAGCGGCAACAGAAATATATCATCTGTGAAAATTTCAACTGTCTAACTACCACGGCTCGCGAGATTCAGCTCGATTACAGACGGATAGAGAGACAATGGAGTGTAAATAATATAAATAATAGGTTTTACCCATTTGGACGGAACCCTAAAAAAAAAAACAAAAAATACTAAAAATATTACCAATTTTCACCAATATGAAACAATTTAACAATGAAAGTAACCAACCTAACTAAACTATCGGCTTCGATGTTGCCGAGTGACTTATGCTGGTATTGTCGGCGGGTATCGGTGCGTCGACGTACAACGTATCCACTACCTATATAATACAGTATATATCTAATACCTGTATATAGGTATGTATGTGAGGTCATAGAGCGACCTGCGCATCCGACCACATTAGTGCCTAGTGCCGGTTGCGTAGATATGCGACTTTAAGATATATATATTTTTTATTCTGTTTCACGCCGTATCCCTCATTTAGTAAGGTATGTAGAGGGAATTTAGTGTTAAGATATTTCTCCACACATTATTTAATTTTCGTGGTGTTTTTGTTGAGTGTCAGAACTTAACGCCGCGCTATATATATGTATATCCTACTAATATAATAATTGTGAAAATTTGTGACAATAGATGTTTGCTGGGCTTCATACAAAAACCATTGAACGGTTTTTTTATAAAACCTTTACTGTAAGGTATAGGTAGGTATTTATTTTCATTTATATCAAGTAACATAAATTATGACTTATATATTTTTTTCTTAGTTTGGCTTTAATATAAAATATACATTTGAACGGGCGAAGCCACACGTGAACCACTATTTGTAAATAATTGATTTTTAAGTGGGGATCAAACTTACAATCGCGTTTGTAGATGGACGCTGTATCCACACAGCTACAAGCGGACGACGGGTCTTCTTAATGTGGTGATTATAGCAGTCATGTCGTTAATTATGTATGAATTGTGGCATTTACTTACGGGTAGCACTAAAAAAATTACATACAACAATATAAATGTTCTAAGCAATTACTACTGTTACTGTCTTATATAATACTACTGCTTTTTAAAGTACCTAATAAGTACAAATTTGACTTAACTAGAAAATGAAAAAAAAAACAAAATCAAAGCTCTAAAGCGTTTCAATCAAAAGCTCCAAATCTCAAGTCTACACAACATTTTAACTGCAATAAAAGCTACGAGCTTTTAGTTTAGAGCCAGCCGTAAATAAGCGCGTCCATTGTATTTATGTGTTATGTAATTTGACCTCCGCACTCCGCCTAGGTATTGCACAACGATACTGTTAATACAATTCTGGTTGATGAGAAGGTTTTCATTTTTTTATATTATATAAGGTGTGGAATGGAGTGTCTTGACACCGACTACTCTCTGTCTTCTTTTCTATATGCGGGATATAGAGTGAAGTTACTTTTTTTAATATATATAGCATGTACATTTTTGGATTGTGTTTATTGTTTATTCGAGGCCGTTGTGGCATAGGGGCAAGGGCGTACGACTGTAAACGTGACGGTTGTGGGTTAGTTTCCTACTTGGAAATATTTTATATTTACATTTAATATTTCTAGAGTGAGAATTTGCTTTCCAGGCGAGGCATTAAGTTCTGCCACTCAACACGCAATGCTCTCTAAATTCGGCGAAAAGTTGAGAACGGAGGTGGCTTAACGGAGAACGGAGTGTCTTAACAATGGGTTCCCTCTGAGCAGCAACACATCAGTTACATATGTGAAACTAGAAATAAGTAAAAGCTCACATAAAATCCACTTAATAAATTAAATAGTATTTAAGAATATCGAATATCACCATCTTGAATTTCACTCATTACCATCACAATACAATAATCAGCTTACTTCGAGAGCTGAACAAACTGACACACTACATAATTAACATTAAGCTTTACATAACTGTTTGTTTAGCGACTCTTGAAACGTTAAAAAAATTGTTTTTGAGTGCTCTATACGTGTTTTTTATATATAAGTATTTACTACTAGCTTTTACCTGCGGTTGCACTCCTGTGGTTAAGTGAGTTACTCGTATGTATAACATATGACACAATCTCAATATATGTATGTTTCTAACCGTAGGTATAGTGGAGTTAAAGCCTATATTCTAATTAATTTTGCAATTTAAAAACATTTCGGATATTTAGTTCCTGAGATTAGAGCATTTAAACATTTTTTTTTTTTATATTTTAAATATTAATTATAGAATGTATAAATGTTTGTACACATCATTATGGCATAGTAAGGGGCGAGCTACACTCGCCCCTCCCAGCCTGGTGACGCTGTCAAGACCATTCCAGGTCAACAGCATTAAGTCCATTCGAAAAAACAAAAAAATTATGGCATAGTGACAATCCGCGATAGTGTTGTGAGTTCAATTCCTGTTTCAAAGAAAGAAATGGAAAGTAATATTTTCAGTATTTTGATCTGGCTTGGAAAAAAACCACATTAATTTCTGAACCTCATACGTAATAGTCCTACGAGTCCTACTTGTATTATACAGTATGTGGAAATTAGTAAAGATTGATCTATTTTCGTGAAAACGCAAAACCTACTGAACGGAATTAAATGAATTTCACAGGAATACATGAGAATAGTACAAAAGCTACAATTTATGTTAGCATTTTATATTATTATAGTATAAAAAAGTTATCAAAGGTTTTTTATTATGTAATTTCCCCTATTATAAAAATTATGGTAAATATTAATATTTAAGCGATTTTTTTTTCCACATGTAGTAAGAGACACACCAATAAAATAGTACGAAGACACTCTCCAAGAAGTTTCTCAGTCGTTGGTTCACGCGAATTCGAGACATTACGTATTAAGTAGTAGTGTTCAACTATTTTGTAGTGAATCTGTCTATAATACAATTCAGTGAAATAAAAATCTAAAGTTCCTAAAACCATTGTGGTGCAGCTACTAGCCCGATGTTTGAGATTCAATTCCCACCCGTGAGGAAGTAAAACATTTTTATTTGATCGTCTGCTGTAATAAAAGGGTGTCCTAAAACTAAGGTTCCTTTTACTTACCCTGCCACACGCGGGATACAGCGTGAACCTAAAATCAATTTTAATAAATTTTGAAATAAACAAGTCACTTTTAATTTCATTGACATGTACTGATAGCATCGGACACGACCTTTGCTTCACAAACGCGGTCGGGACCCGGGTCGAGTCAAGTGGCCACCGAACGAATGATTTATTATTGTTTATGGGACTTTTGGCCTGATCTTCAAAGTTTAAGCACTCTTGTGAAATTGTTATAAGGGTAAATAAATATATAAATTTGAAATATTTATGTTTTAAATTCAGAATATAATGTTTATTATTTATCTATGTATCTGTCTGTATATCTATATAAAACAGCTTTTTTGTGAGTGTATTGAGAGTACTTCGTCCCCCACTTGTCGCCTTGAGGAAATGAAAATAAATATAATTGTTCCTCCAAATGGGAATCAAATCTTTAATTATCACGTTAAACGCCAGAGACTATTTATAAAATGTAAGAAACATGTGAAGATTATTTTAGCATCGATGCTTATTTGTGTTTTATATAATATATACAATTAAGCATGAAAACGCTTCTTGAAACTATCTTTCCTGAATAATTGATAATAAAATTACTCAATATGATTTTAAAGTATAAATATTATAAATTTAATCCATTTTTTAAAATAAATAGCATTGAGAAAAGTTGTAAAGACAAGAGTTTTGTAAATTGGTTGTTTATTTTGTTAGTTGGTGTAGCATTAAATTTACTACATGTTACGAAATATCTCTATTTATTATCTTTAGGGCAAAGTGTTGACATCTTTTAAATAACACCTTAAATGCAACAGTTGTATATTTAATTCCCAAAGCAGAGAAATCGTCACACACTAGGAAATGTTAACAAAAATGGGTTAAAAATGATAAACAGAGTGTCATAGTGCATAGGTTCCCCCTACCTTCTTTAATGAATGTCTAATAGATAAGTTGTAGCCTTAAGTTTTGTATATTTTTGTTAGGATTTTTTGTTAGCATTATATAAGGAGCTAGTTTAAAAATTGTAATTTTTATGTCAGAGCAAATAGAAATGTATTATTATATCACCTGTTAAATGATCTATTCCCAAGATATAAAATAAATATTGGTATTACAAAATCGCTTACCTAATAGCCTCAGCTTATCTTTAACGTACAAAACAATATAGATAACCACTAAGGGCGGGCCGGCCACGCCCCGTACACGAATAAATATTTAATTAAACACACGATCAATGATTTCGGTTACATTCAAATGGTTTCTAATGTTTCCTCTTATGAAATAATATATTGTGGTTTAGTTTAGAGTTCCATACTAAAATTTTGTATACATAAAACGCTTACGTTACTGAGTGACTGATAGACGATGGACGGACTAAATTACTGGGTTTAGAAACTTGATATTTAGCATGTGGGCTAGAGAGTGTAGGGGGGTTTATAAGAACATTTCAAAATATTCTACGAGAACGGTAGAAATGGTAGTTGGCACAAACGAAGTTTTAAAAGGACACTAGTACTTTTAATACTTACCAGAGTAGCCTAATCATTTTTTTTTTGGGGGCTAAATGGCTTTCTGATAATTGTATATATCCGTATCCGTATCCGCCAGAGTGCCATCATAGTTTATTTATTTAATTCACTGTACGAAAAATATTATATATACAAACTTAAAATTAATTAATATGACTCTTAATTGAGAATTAATTAAAATATATATAGAAAAGAAAAAATGTACAGAACCCTCTTTCAATGAGCTTAAATATCTAACTTGATTTTTATTGATACATTCAATTTCTTAGGAAACATATCCATTATCGTTTAAGTTCATCGAAACTTTCGACGTATTGCTGTAACGCCCATGTGTTCTGAAATTATACAAATGTATATACTTTTTTATAATTAACGATTGGAGCCATCGTAAGGCAGCGTCTGATTCTGAGTCTGAGCAAATCCAACGGTTGCAGGTTCGATGCTACTTGGAGCAGTGATTTTTTCTCTCTCAACATAAAGTGCGGCTTTGAATTCCGACACTCAATACATAAAGTCTGCGGGAAGTGGGGAACCTGCTAGGTACCCTCTGCTCACACTGCTATATGTAACACAAAGCGTGAAACTATATTAGAATAAAAAAATGTTATTTTCCATTTATTATCAATTCAAGTTTATTCATTTCAACAAAAAAAAAATCTAGATAACTAGTTTCCTATGTTAGAGATGTATAGAGCTAAGCTAAAATCCATACATTTAATATTCTTCCAATACATATTAAATACACTAGTAAATTTTCTCACAGCCAAGCTCAGAAATTGTCTTCGACCAGCCGAAGGGGTGGCGCGATCCTTAATTAATACACGCCCACTGAGCACCAAACCTACGACCCTGTAATCTCGAATCGCCTATGAAAATTAGATATTTTCTGTCTATTTCTACAGAAATTATGATGTGATGTATAATATTGTTGTTTCGTAAAATAAACTTAATTTGAGGCTGACTTGGCAAAGCGGATAACGTTTGGGGAATAAATTATTTCCATTTCTCAGCTCTGGTTTCAAGACAAAGAGCGGCGTTGAGTTCTGCCAATCAATACGCAATGTCTCGTGCTATGTGGGGAATAGACCTGTGTCTTTATTAATAGTAGTATTCTACTATCTCTACCCTGCTTGACATAATATTTTTTCTAAAACTACTACTTAACTGCAATTTTTAGTGTGAAACTAATTTGGATTATTATAAAAATATTTAGTTGATCTTTTTTGGCGTATTAATAACTTATAAATCAGCTCTCTCATTTAAAAATCTCAATTAAAGATATTGTATGATGACTGGCGGAACTTTTTACCATGATTTATTTGCCTGTGCTAGCTCACCAAATATAATAATCTCTCCGGATGAGAGTTGAACCCACAACCATAGCGAACTACCAATATGCCACAACGGTCTTGACATTACATTTTACATACAATGTAGTATTAAACTTAATACTATTTAAATACAAGTACAGTTGAAGTAATAATTCCAAATTACAAGTTGTACTTTAATTAATTAATAATTAGAATTTAGTGCGAGGAGCTTAATTGCTTCATAGAATTACATTATATAGTATTATATGCTATTTTGCTGTGAATATTAATTACATTAGTTCAGATATGCTATTAATGTGTAGGTCACAAGTTCGATTCTTGTTAAGATTTATGACATTAGACTATAAGCAATTTGAATTCACTAAAACAAATTTGATACAACAAACATTGTGGTACTAGTCTTCTTAACTTAACTTAACTTAACTTAACTTATCTTCACGCTTTATCCCTTGCGGGGTAGTCAGAGAGAACGGAACGCCAAACGCTACGGTCTCTACATACCTCTTTCGCCTCGTCCACTGTCATCAACCTCTTCATACATGTCCTTCGGGGGATCCTCATGCTTTTTACGTGACCTTCCTCCAGTATCTTTGATACTGTGTTTTCGAAGGTCAACCGAGGTCTCCCCCTACCTCTCTTACCGCTCACTTTTCCATCATAAATCTTTTTT
>DWQW01005747.1:0-17318 GCA_018249695.1 Heliconius erato demophoon
AGACGCCGCTGTCACACCTGCTGACCCCAGTCCCACCACGATCGTATCGTATGGAACTGATGACGGTGATCTATAAATAACAGGTAGATTATTCTGTATAATAAAACAGTTGAGATCAACAGTCGTGACGCAGGGGCACAAGCGTGTAACTGACTAACTGGACATGCGACTGGTTGTGGATTCGAGCCCCGCTCGGGGAAATGTAATGTTTATTTACATTTATATTTTAATATGGAGAACGGATATTAAGTTCCCTTTGCCTACTCTGCCGTGTGCGGGACACAGCGTAAAGGTGATTTTAGATAAAACAGTAAATCAGTTCTGATAAAACAAATAACGGTGTTTAGTTCTGATTTGGAACACACGATGTCCAAAATTCGGCGAACTGCTCCACATTGAATAATTCTTGTATCTGATACTCCATTAACGAAGAAAGCAATATGCTATATTATATCACATTAATCGTGTCGATGTATCCACTGTACCTGCGTGCAAAGCTACCTCAGGCACCAAGAATATTTCCCGTGTCATACAAGACTCTGCCTTCCTTAATTCCTTTCATTTAACCACGAAGGTGAAATCGGAAGATACAAGCTCATCCTCTTATTATACAGAAAGAAATTATTTAAAAATAAGAAAGTAATAAAAAATACTTACACATAATACAGGAAAAGCACGAAGCTAAGAAGAATATTTGCTAAAGCCCCCATTGCTGAGCGAACACTCTGCTTGTAGTGGCTTCAACAATGATTATAGGCTTTATATATACGAAAATTTTAATTATTCAATATCTTTATCGATGGATGAATTAAAAAAACACCTTTTGTTATACTGAAATTTATTCACGGAGTACTTTTAATTAATTAATTTATTGCAATAATAAATAAGTTTGAAGATCTTTTTTTTTAAATTATAACCGTTCTTAAAAAAGGAAGTCATTGATTTTGCATGTATTTAATATTGTCATGACTGTGTAATATTTGAGTATGATAATTTCTATAGACAGATTAATTTCGCAAATTCCCATTCATATAAACTTTAAGATAAACAGAAACAAAATTGTTTTCAGTAGCACATTTATTTTCAGTAGTCCTTATTATTATTATTTTTTTTTTTTATGGAAAATGACAAGGCAAACGAGCGTTCGAGTCACCTGATGGTAAGTGATTACCGCCGCCCACGACCCCGTGCAACACCAGAGGAGCTACAGGTGCGTTGCCGGCCTTTAAGGTGGAGATAGACGCGCTTTTTAAAGGTACCCATGTGATATCGACCTGGAAACACTGCCGCGGGTAGGCCATTCCACCGTTCCGTGGTGTGTGGAAGGAAGTTCCTACGAAACCGCACAGTAGTGGATTGCCATGTATCCAGGTGGTGTGGATGATATTTCAGCTTATGGCGTACTGTGCGGTTAGAAAATTCGGCGGCAGGTGATAAATGCCATAGAGAACGCACAGCGAGGAAACGTCTCTACGCAAAGCCAAAGTATCAAGCCTTTCACAGATTATTGGGTCCCCAATGATTCGAATGGCTCTTCGTTGTATGCGATCAAATGGTTTAAGCTAATACTGGGGTGCACCAGCCCAGAGATGAGAACAGTACTCCATATGAGGCCGAACCTGGGCCCTATATAGGGCCAAACGGTGTTTTGGCGTGAAGTACCGTCTCGCTCTGTTGATGACCCCCAGTTTCTTCGAGGCCAACTTGGCCTTGCTTTCCAAATGATCGCGATACTGGCAGTCACTCGAAACATTGAGGCCCAATATACTGATACTGGGCGCGGCTGTAAGGGGAATGTTCTGAAAGACTGGTGATACGATAAATGGGATTTTTTTTGTGGTTAACGTGCAAACTTGTGTCTTCAGGGGGTTAAACTGAACTAGGTTCCTTTCACCCCATGCGGAGACATTATTGAGGGATGCCTCAACGGAAGACACAAGTTTATTTCGGCACTGTTCGGCGTTTTCCCGAGAAAGACTTGCTCGGCTGGAGTAAACAGCGTCCACTGTGCTATCATCTGCATAGCAATGAATGCTAGAATCCTCTAACATGTCATTGATATGCAGAAGAAACAGCGTATGGGACAGCACGCCGGGGACGCCAGCGTTCACGGGCATATGTTTAGAGCAATAGGCCTGTAGTTAGATGGATCGGAACCATCGCCTTTCTTTGGGATCGGGTGGATAAGAGCGCTCTTCCATGAGTCTGGGACAACGCCGACTGAGTAAGAGTGTCGAAACAAACGCGTTAGCACCGGTGTCAGCTCAGGAGCACAGGAACGGAGCACTAAGGGAGAGATGCCATCTGGCCCGCTCGACTTGTGGATGTCCAAAGAGGACAGAACTCGCCTAACAGCCGTTTGGTTAAACTTAACCTCAGGCATTGAGCTCTGGCACCGCAGGATGGTCGGCGGCGTTGTTCCTTGGTCATCCAAAGTCGAGTTTGAGGCAAAGAGAGCGCCCAAGAGATCGGCTTTCTCTTTTGCCGTGTGGACCAAGATGTCATTTGCCGTGCGTAATGGCGGAAGCGAAGGCTGGCTAAAGTTGCCAAGTGCCGCCTTTGAGAGCGCCCAGAACTGATGAGTTCCGGACGGGTAGCTCTCAAGCTTCTCGCCAATTTTGGCGATATGCTTTATTATGTGAATGATGTCGTTCATTTTAAACTTCTGAATATTTTCAATTCTCCGTTCTGTTAAGACAACAAAGCGCGGCGTTGAATTCCACCATTTAATACATAATTTCTTTAAAATTGGACGGCAGCGTGAGAATGTACTATACTAGATTTTAAATTTCTTTTGCCTACCCTGCTTTATGTGGTATACATCGTCAAGCTACATTCATATTATATTTCACTGTGTTAGGTGGAAAATATTAAATATTTTTGGAAATCAAGAATGAATATCCATCGATATATCATTCCTCCAAATAGGATTATAAAAAATGTATTTTCCCAATAATTTAACCGTCTTTTCACGCTCTGTATTTATTTTAAGGTTTTCTACATTATTTATTGTGTGCAATGAAGTGTTTCTATTTATCTATATATCTTTTTTGAGAAATTCGTTCAGCTAAAGTTGAGTGTACAAGCTAGAACTATATACATATTTTTCTTCAAGGATCACTAATTAATTGTAAATGGCTTAATATGTACATACGGGTATATGATAAGCAAATTGTATGGTAATTAATTAAAAAAAATATCTCCGTTATGCATTAATGGTCAATGATAGTCTAATTCGGTCTTTTTTAATGGAAAAGGACAAGGACACAAGAAAAAAAAACAAGCGTTCGGGTCACTCGATTGTAAGTGATTACCGCCGCCTACGACCCCGTGCAATACCAGAGGAGCTACAGGTGCGTTGCCGGCCTTTAAGGTGGAGTTAGACGCGCTTTTTGATGGTACTCATGTCATATCGACTTGGAAACGCTGCCGCGGGTAAGCCATTACACAGTTCCGTGGCGGGTGGAAGGAAGTTCCTACGAAACCGCACAGTAGTGGATTGCCACGTATCCAGGTGTTGTGGATGATATTAGAAAATTCGGCGGCAGATAACAGGTCAAACAGTTCTTCAGAACACTCCTCATGATAAATGCGGTAGAGAACGCACAGCGAGGAGACATCTCTACGTAAAGCCAAAGGGTCAAGCCTTTCACAGATCATTGGATCCCCAATGATACGAATGGTTTTACGTTGTATGCGATCAAATGGTTCAAGCTGATACTGGGGTGCACCAGGCCAAAGATGAGAACGGTACTACTCTAGGCCGAACCTGGGCTCTATATAGGGCCAATCGGTGTTTTGGCGTGAAGTACCATCTCGCTCTGTTGTTGACCCCCAGTTTCCTCGAGGCCAACTTGACCTTGCTTTCCAGATGATCACGATACTGGCAGTCACTCGAAACATTAAGGCCCAATATACTGATACTGGACGCGCCTGTAAGAAGAGTATTTTGTAAGACTGGCGATATGATAAATGGGCTTTTTTAGTGGTTAACGCGCAAATTTGTGTCTTCAGGGGGTTATATTGAAGAAAGTTCCTTTCACCTCATGAGGAGACATTGTCGAGGAATTCCTCAACAGAAGACACAAGTTTATTTCGGCACAGTTCATCGTTTTCCCGAGAGTCATTCGTGCGCGGCGGAGTAAACAGCGTCCACTGTGCTATCATCTGCATAGCAATGAATGCTAGACTCCTCTAACATGTCATTGATATGCAGAAGAAACATTCTAGAGTCAATGCTTGTTGAATGGCGGAACTCAACGCCGCGCTTAGCCTCCACACGAGAACCAAGACATGAAAATATAAATTTAAATAAATATTTAATTTTTTGGGGATTGAACCCACAAACATTTATGTTTACGCATTTGTGCCCTGCGCCACGACTGGCCTACCTTAAAAGTTAAATTACAAATTAAAATAAAACAAACAATAATAACACATCAATTTTAATTCATACAAAAAAACATCAATAATCTTTGTCAACACTAAGTGACAGAACTCTCTTTGCCTCTCTATTGCCTGTTTCACTCGCCCCATGAACGGTTGCGTAGTGATTTAAGTTGGTCGCCTCCCCCGCGAACATCACTTTAGGAATACCGGTGCCGTCGACCAGGGGTTCCCCGAGAGTGGCCCTTCCGTTTGGATAGTCGTACGTTAACATGTTGTCGTAAGTGTAACTACCTCGGGTAAACGGATTCGAATACCATGAGGATCTGTGGAAATAGACATAATATATATTTATTGTAGCTTCACCCTGAATCTCGCACATAACTGGGAAGACAGAGGGAACCTGAGAACATAATATTTAAGCATTTCGTTTCCATAAAGACACTTCTGTTCCAGATGTTATCAGATGGAGAAAATATTAATTATTTGATTTCCCCTAGTGAGAATCGCACTCACAACCTGTGGTGTTTACAGGCGCATGCTTAATAATATAATGATAAATGATTATACATAAGATACAGTCCTTCATATATGTAAATTAATCATTTAGCTAGCTCATATCTGTCGCTTTGCTTGCATAATCACATAGAAATAAGTAAAAGATTTATACTAAGACACATGCCACATTGTAAGTGACCAAGATAACTTGGACTGCAGGTACAACGTGTTACATCAAAACGACTAACGTGATGTAATGAGACCTAAAGCCTTGCTCTAAACTGGAATATACAACACAAAAAGATTTTCACAATTCCTCTAGTTGCTGAGATTTTGTTAATTTGAATCGAGCAAATTTTTCAACTTTATAGTATTAATAAAATAGAACTTTTGTACGTGTCCAATGCTACTAAGCGACTGCAGAAATATGGATGTAATTTGATATTTACTTTACGTTTGTACTTTATAATAACCGTCGACACTAAGAAATATTTTAATTGCAAGACTACCGCTTTCCACAGAGGAAGAGAAATACGCGTTTTAAATAGAATAGATATAAATTACCATCAACAAAGAGGTTTGTATTTTATATATGTAACTACTTCACCCCGGTCCCTAGAACTGAGTGAATTTATTTCAACAGTTTGTGCTTGCTCGATTCTTACTGTGCGACTATTTATTGTTGGAAATACAAGTATGGAATAATTTTTGCAAGATGGCTTTACGCTCGCGGTGGAAACCGGGATTAACTGTCTAAAGCGCTTAGATGGTATTCAGAAAATTATTCATAAAAAAAGTTTTAATTTTTTTTGCGATTTTATTTGATACTGCCCGGGTAAATCAGTAAAATCGATCACTGAAAGTCCAATAAAAATCAGTTCAATTGTTTTAGCTCGAGGAAATAGAAAAACAGACAGACAGCGACAAAAAATATAAAATTATTATTACACATCAGTACACTTATAAATTAGACTTTCGTATTTTTACCTAATCATTCCAATTGGTTTTGGAACTTTCCAGTTTATGCCCATAAATTTGCTTATAAGAACCATCAGTTTCTCTTTTACTACATCCTCGGGTAGTGTTTCCACCTTAAAAATTAAAAATATGTATAGTACACGTTATTTTACATTTACTTCTAGACTTCCCATCACCCAACATCCAATATTGTTTACTAGGTATATATATATATATATATATATATATATATATATATATATATATATATATATATATATATATATATATATATATATATTTAGAAAAAAGTTGTTTTAGAAGTTCTTTCTTCTATACCAACTAAAATATATAATATATACATTATATCCTGCATTTAGTTTAGTAACACTTCCTTTCCCCACTTTGGAAGCATTGCGTGTAAGTGGCGGAAATCAACGCCGCGCTTTGAAAATATGAAATATTTCGTTTCCTCGAGTGGGAATTGAATCCGCAACCCTCACGTTTACAGTCACGCATGCAGCCCTGGGCCACGGATTTGGTATAGAAGAAAGAACTTCTAAAACAACTTTTTTCTAAATAAATACCAATTTAGCTGTTTCACTACTCGACCAGCATGTAAGTGCATATCTCGATCCCAAAGGAGTACTGCAAGCAAATATCTTAGTGATCCAATTATCCTCTTCACTGATCTCCTTCTTGTCCTCTCCTCTCCATAAGAAGCTATAAAATCTACCACTCGGCAGCCATTGCTCGTCGAATTGCAAGATTATCTTATCGATAACTCCTATTGACACTTTCTCAATGGCGTTGATCTTTTCTTGAGGCAAAGGTGGTGAAAATAAGCTAGAGTGTCTGTAAATGAATGCATGTAATTAAAAAATCAGCTTCACGCTGTATCCGGCATAAGTAGTGAAGCTAACGTTAAGATACTCTATTCTCCATTTCTGCCCAATTTTCAAGACATTTTGTTTTGAGCCTTATTCCTGTTATGACAGTTTTATTGATCAGCACAAAAATAATCATTTTCTAAGGCTTATGTAAGGCGAAAACTTAAATAAATGTGCCCTTTACAGGCCTAAAATATATTGATATTGTGAGAAGTGGAAAATATTTTTCAAATAGGTCGATATTTTTTATAATGAGAAAATCCTTTTACGGGTACGCCGCTCAAGTTGAGACTCGAGCGGATTATGTGGGACTCATGGACCGGCAGGTGTACGCCGTCCACACTACCCGCTAAAAGCTCACGGTGCTGGTGCAAAGAGGCATAACCCCGGATGTATACTATGTTAGGTACATAGTATAAATCATTTTTTAATATACTTTTATTTCCTACTTGAAAAAGAAAGAAAAAAATTAGCTTTATTTTCTATATTCAATGGCCGTGCGTTCAATACCCGTCTGAAAAATTGACTGAATAAATTATCTTCATGAAAAAATGGAAATACCTATTCCATTTGTCCACGAGACTAAAGATTGGCGTTGACTTTCGTCACTTCAACAACGCGCAATGTCACGGATTTGGGTAACAAGCGGAGAATGGAGTGTCTTAAATCTTAATATTAAGCCTTAATTTTTTTTATAAGCTTCGCGCTATATCCCGCACACAGCAGGGTAGGCAGAGGGAACCTAGTGTTAAGACACTCCGGTCCCCCACTTTCCGCTGGAGGCAATCCGCTGAATTCTTGCTGGTTCGTGTTAAGTGGCGAACCAGAGCGAAGAAATGGAAATAAAAAAATTATATAAATATTTCATCTCCTCGAGTGGGGATTGAGCCCACAACTACTCGATTTTACTTATTGTCTTTACCTTTCAGTATTTTTAGCTTAAAAATGGAACAAACATCTATCCTCAAAAATTTTCAAATTTTTAATATTAGTAGAATTGAGGGATAATAGTGCTAGTGTGACATTCGATCCTACGATCACCTTACATTTTAATGTATTGAGCCTTACCTTTCCTTCAACACTCCGATAGAAATGGTAACAATTACATTATTTGCTTTATACACATCACCATCCTTAGTAATCACCTCCACGTTATCGGTATAGTTCTGCGGCCATCTTATCTCAACTACTTCTTTGTTCAATATTATGTCTAGAGTAGGCCAGCCTGGACCGTTATTGTATGTGTTCTGTGGAAAAAAACGAAGATATTGTTTTTTTGAACATACTGATCTCAAGAGCTAGTCTATAATGGAGGATACGGGCACTTAAAATATGGCATGTTTCTAAATCATTGTCATTGGCATTGAAAGACTTCCGGTCCCCACTTTCTTCCTGCCGAATTCTGGAGGCATTGCGTGTTGAGTGGCGGAACTGAACTCCGGACTTTGCCTCGTTACCATAACAAGGAAATAAAAAATATTTAATGTTTCATTTCGTTGCGTCCACATTGCACCAGGACTGACCCCATATACAATTCATATTTTTTTTTATTTAGCGATGCGGATAAAACCGTAGGTGCCTTACCAGTAAAATATCAAAAAAGGTCTTGTATCCATATCTGTGAAAGGACATATGCTGATGTCCTTCTAGAGGCTCGAATTTAGCGTGTGCACTTAAATCGTTCCAATCACTCGACCCGTCGTAATTATTTATCAAAAGACTTAATAAATCCAACAAGTTATCCAAAAAATCTTTATTTTTTAGTAAATCTGGATATTTTTCTTTTAGATACTCCTTTAATCTATAAAAAATATGAAGTGCATTGGAAAATATTGTCGTATTTGTATGTAATATTCATATTTTTAATATCTTGGGTTTGTTTACTATTAAATTAATTTCAATTACAATTATATATAAATGAAGAGTAATTAAATATATAAAATTATAAATACAATTTTTGACTTGCGATCTGTCCCGCAAATATCACAGTAGAGGTAACCTAAGTTTAAGATATTCCGTTTCCCACTTCCCGCCTAATTTCCGTGGCATTACTCGATGAGAGCCGAAACTAAACGCCGTATTTGTCTATCATAGATGAAAATAATTTCAACATAATTATTCCCCGAATCTACTTCCCTTCAATACTTACTTTCTGGTCAATAAACTGGCAACAGATTCATTTTTTTCAGGATTTTCCTGTGCCATCATACAGTATTCCAAGAGCTCGTTGATGAGAGTGTGGTTGGCTGGTGAACCATCTGACATGAAGATTTCTTGAATAATATTCTGAGGAACAACTCCAATATTATACTTTACAGCTGTCTCGTAAGTCCGGCATTTGTTTGTACCTTGGATCCTGAAATTGTGAAATATGTTTTACCTGCGAGTAATTCTTCGTGTCCGTGGTAATTCTGACCGTACGGAGCTACATTAGGCTGCATCGAAAGTATAACCATGATGTAATATAATTTATAGAATTCCAATATAAAAGACTAGCCAATAAAAAATTGTCCCTGATATTACCAACCAAACAATTTTTTCAGATTTATAATTGTAGTACCATATTACTATAAAATATATTTCATCGTCTCACAGTGAGACTGATTATACTTAAATTATTTACTTAAAATATTCCTTAATAAGCAAAGAAGAATGGAGAACGAGTGATGCATCAGCAGAATCTTTCAGCTAACATTTTTGTGTCAAAAATTGGAAAAGTTACGAGGCACACGAGGGAATAAGTTATTTTCATTTGCCTGCTGCTTGAGACTAAGCACGGCGTTCAGTTGCGCTACTCAAAGTGCAATATATGGAAACTGGGCGATGGAAAGTGATGTTTCGGTAATATTAGATTCCCTCTGCTTACGGATATAACGTGAAAAATAGTACTAACCATTCTCCACCAAGTTCCAAGACACCATCACCAAATGGCACTGTCTTTACTCTTCCACCGATCCTATCTTCAGCTTCCAGAGCCAGAACCCTCTTGCCAGCTCTGGATAAGTCTGACGCTGCAGTCACACCTGCTGAACCGAGGCCCACTACAATAGTATCGTAGGGTATTGATGTCGATCTGTAAAAAAATATATATATAAATATTACAATATATAGTATATGGGCAGTCCCCCTTTTTTGTTAGCATCTCTTGCTATACAATTCTATAACTGAAACTCTCTTTGAAATGCACTGTCCTATTAGGTAACATTATTTTTTTTACCGCACAAAACATGTAGGGAGCCAAATCATGTAAAGAACATGAGGTCTCCCCGGGTGTGTAAGGGAAAGCTGAGGTGAGGTCATACAAAAAAACTATGGTATGATTTTAGTATCAATCGATAACATTATTGCAACGGTTAAGTGCGAACATCTGCCATCGATAACATACTTTATAATCTCTAAATATACATAGAACAGACATTAACATGGTCCGTACAGATGACAAGATAAGCAAAAAAATCCCGTACATTAGCTTATGCTTAACATATCCCCACCAAAGTTAAGTTAGCAAACTCTCTACTCTCATTTCTCGATTACGCGGATGCAAGCTATTCTAACTTATCCGATCCGATCCGATCCTTATCCGAGGACTATGTAAACAAACTTCAGCGATATTTTTCATATTAGTCCCAACCCTGTGAAACCGTCGCCTTATTTCGGAATTCGGAAAGAACACGCTAGCACCTATCTCAGTTCAGGACGACATGAGCTAAAGAACAGATTTCATCTGGCCCGCTTGATTTGTGGATGTCCAAAGAAGACACAGCTCGCCGAATAAGTTTTTGGATGAACTTAACGTTAGGTATTAAGCTCTGGCAATGTGGGATAGCCAGCGTCATTTTTGCAAACTGACGAATTCCGAACGTGTAGCTCTCAATCTCCTCAAAGGTTTTAGCAATAAGCTTGGAGCTTGCTCTAGAAATTTGTTAGACCAGTGCATAGGCCCACATTTGATTGAAAATTGTCTTTACCTCTATGTAAAGCAGTGATGGTCGACTCTACACGAACACCCTTGTCCCATTTCCTATCAGTATATCTCTGTTTTACGCTGTATGTCCCATGTAGTAGGATAGGCAGATAGAGCCCATTAAGACACTCCACTCCGCACTGGGCAGGCCCCCCTAGAAAATATCACTAGATACGCCATTGGTCACATAAAACGTAAACGAGGTGAGTTGAAACAGTCTTCAATCAATCAAACAGGCTTAAATAAAAATCATCAAGCAAAATTTAATTTTAAAAATGTACTGATACTTTTTATATAAACTAACGTCTAAGTGTTTCTAATAAACAAACGTCTTAGTAGACGGTAGCTTATTATAAAACACGCATCATAGAGACGTTGTACAAATTTCTACTATCTCTATATATAATAAGACAGTAAAAATATTTTGTCTGTACATTTAGCAATTTTGACTGAAATGGATAGAAGGACAGGACAGAAGGACTTAAAAAGAATAATAGAAAACAAAAATATATTTTTTTTATTTCTTGTCTGTCTGTCTGTCCATCTGTCGATATGTATGGTCACATTTTTTTCTGAAAGTACTGAACCGATTTACTTAAAAGTTTCACCAATAGCTTTGTTTTAACTAAACTTAACAATTAAATTATTTGTTTCATCAAAATCGGTTCATAAAAAAAAAGTTATCGTCATTTGAATGAACTCAAGGCATTAGTTTGCCTGCGAATATTATATAGCAATCGCGCTGGTAAGATTCCTGGCTAAAGAATGCATTCGAAACGTCTTGGTTATATCATATATGACTGTTGATAAAAATATATATTTTTGAAGCACTATTATACAATATTTTATACAATAGAGTAAACAAAATTGAATTGTTAGTGGAGATTACCTTCATAAATCATAACA
This sequence comes from Heliconius erato demophoon, assembly GCA_018249695.1. Lineage (NCBI taxonomy): Eukaryota > Metazoa > Arthropoda > Insecta > Lepidoptera > Nymphalidae > Heliconius > Heliconius erato. The sequence continues at coordinate 11,602 of DWQW01005747.1, forward strand.
GTTAAGTTTAGGTTGTAATTAAATCAACGCAGACATAAATAACGATTTGATCTTCAAAGAAATATCAAGTAAAAAATAGATTTTTTGGTTCGTTCGTCCGTTTGAAATAAATCTATATAAAAATGCCTAAAAACATCCTATCAACGTGTACACTGTAATAATTACATATTTATCAATTTTAAATTTAGCTAATAATATATGTAACTAATTTAAAAACTGTACAGGAGTTAATGTGCAATCATTACCGTTATTTTACAAAGAATGTTTCTGAAGCAGTAAATTAAATTATTCACTGACATCAGCACATTTAATAGAGTTTTAAAATTATGATGAGATACATAACATACGTAAAAGAACGTAATGTTACAAATATATACGTATAATAAATATATCAAATCAAATATCAACATTGGTCGTATTTTTTAATTCAAAACAATAAAAAATTCTTATAGAAATTACGATAATGTAGTAAAAAAATCATATTAGAAGTCATTATAGTTGTCATTCAATTCTGTTTATTAAATCAATAATCATGTAGTTTAAGCGGGCGAAGCCGCGAGCGGGCTGCTAGTTACTAATAAATTTCTTCTGGCTAAACCATTAGAAATAAAGTTTGAATTAAAAAAAAAACTTTTCTTCCTGAGAAGTTAGTAGTAAAAGTAAAAGTCCTACACGAATATTTTTTTTATTAAGAGTTATACTGGAAAGCATGTGAAAAAAATCATTTACTGCCTGAATTAAGAGACATCGTGTGTTGAATGGCGTAACTTAACGCCGCATTTTATGTTACGAAAATATTCCTGCAAGTGTACATCGAACTATTACAATTTTATTTACATACATACCTAATATATATTGTTACCTAATAATAAATTTAAAAAAAACAAAGTTTTAATCTTATCACTTCTTTCACAAGCAAATTAAATTGGTAATTAAATTGTGTTACATAACATTATGTATGTACTTACCATAGATATTTATTTAAATTAAACAATTTATCAAAAATGTCTTTATCAATGAACTTTAAACTTCAAAATGTGTATTTATTAGTATTTTATGTAAATAATATGTACTTAGACGCTTTTGTCAAACGACTTATTAGTCCGCACTTACGAATGTCAATTGGAAGTTTGTGTTATTATTGCAGCTTCAAGTTTTCGATGAGATGAGATTCCGGGACAATGTGTGTTAAATAGCGTAACTCAACGCCGCACTATGTCTTAAAGCAAGGAAATGACAATATTGCGTTCTCCTAAGTGTATATTGAATCCACGGCTGTTGTATCGATAAAGACGATATCGATGCGCCACGAGGGTATTTTCTTATTTATTGGCTTGTATTTTTATTTTATTAATATAAAACCTCTGTTCTGATCATGGGTGTAAGAATTAAGCTAAAAAAATATTAAAAAAAATTGAAAGCGTTGAGTTCCGCACTCAACTTGCAATGTTTTCCGAATTCGGCGAAAAATGGCAAACGAATTGTCTTAACAGTAGGTTCCCTCTACTTACCCTGCTGTATACGAGATACAGCGTGAAGCTGATTTATTTATTTGATTTTATTTCTTGTATGCTAACAGTTCCTTAAAATCAACATTAACTTTGTTATTTTAAATAACGTTAAAGGTTGTGCAGTTGATCGAAACATTTACTGTCTTAAATTTTGTTCTATTCAAGAACATCTTTTAAAGATATTAATGAAAAAAATGTCTCTTTCTATAAGTTTTCAGTCCATGATTACTAAAATAGTGTACTAAAATTTTCTCAATACATGTTAAACTTTGGCCGGATGGGCAAGTAAAAAGCCTAACTATGTCTGGCTTTATCCGGATGCCTGGCAACTCTGTTGAATGAATTATTTTAATTTCCTCTCTCTGGTAACAAAACAAAGCGATGCGTTAAGTTCCGCCACTTAACACGCAATACCCACAAATTTTATAGTACGTGGGAAACGGAGTGTCTTAATACTAGGTTCCCTTTCCCTCTCTCTATCCTGCTATATGCGGGATACAAGGGATATTAACAAATGTTGAGTTTACTGTAGGCTCCTCTCAACAAAACTGCCTTCCTAACCTGTGCTGGTGGTATTCATTTAACGATACAAAACTTGTTTGAGTAAATAGTATTGTCTATTTGAATTTAAATAAAATATCGTTATCTTAAATAGGCTTAATGGGTCTAGTTACAGTAGTATAATAGCTAGTTAGCAACACCATTATCAAAAACAAGTTGTTACAACAATATTTTAGGCATGTAAATACTTTGACATATCTATAGAGGAATAGCGAGTGTGTACATAATGACTATTGTTAAAAATATTTTAAATTAAGCCTGCAGAATAAGACAGAAAAGGGGGACGGAAGTATCTTAATGGGGAACCGAGTATCGTAACACTAGGTTCCTTGGTTTCCTCTGCCTCTCTTACTATGGGCGGTAAACAGCGTAAAGCTAAAAAATATAGTTAAAATTAAATTAAATTACAAGTTACTTACTTAGTAATGACATTAATAGTTTTTATTAGACAGCGTAAAAAATTTAGACACTTATTGTGTTCATTAAAGTTATTTTCATTCATTAGACTTTATAAAAGTATTTTTATTTCTTTTTTTTAGTTTTATAACAAACCCGCTCGTAGTTTTTTAAAATATCCAAGTCTATAGTGTTATGAAATACCAAACATAAACCTATATAGTATTTCGTTGACCTAGAATTATGAAATCTGACAAGAAATGAGAACAATTCAAGATGAAAATGCGAATATCGGTAATCTATAGAAATATTTTTTTCCTCTATCGGACAGATAGAGCAAAAATATTCTATGCTCATAGTAGCGTATGCAGAGGGAACCTGAGAATCTAGTGCTAAGACATATGTATAACCGCCGTATTCTTGAGATATTGCGTGCTGAGTGACGGAATTCAACGCCGCACTTGCGCTCGTTGCCAGAGCGAAAAAATAAAAATAGTACATTTTTTTTTTCCCCGAGTGGAAATCGAAACCATTCCATCATTGACTTCCCAACATAGAATTGGTGCGGAAGACAACATCACCACATCTTACATCACGAATTAAATCTAGTTTACATAAGTTTTTGTATATATATTTAATGTTTTTTAGGGTTCATAATGTTTAATAGGTCGTGGCGTTCAAACTAATAAGGCTTAAAGAGTAAGCGTACACAGCTTCACGTTGTATCCCTTATATAGTAAGTAAGTAAGTGAAAAAAGAACTAATTAAAAAAGAAAAAAGAACGAATTAGAACCCTCCGTTCCCCACCGTCCAATTTACGAAACGTATCGATTGTGAATCGAAATCGATGAAAAGACCCCACTCCTTTAAATGAAAATAAAATTAAATCCCTCGAGTTACTAGAGTAACAGGAAAAAACAGGAATTTACAAATTATATTTGTAGCTCTGTATTCTACTTGAAAGAAATGAAGAAAAGACGGAGTGCAAGATCAGTGTACGTTTTAGCATATTAGAACAACTTATTGAACTATTGATTAGAACAATTTAATAAAAATAAATTAAATCAGCTTCACGCTGTATCCCGCACACAGCAGGGCAGGCAGAGGGAACCTAGTGTTAAGACACTCTGTTCCCCACTTTCTGCCAAATTCTGGAGGCATTGCGTGTTGAGTGGCAGAACTCAACGCCGCGCTTAACCTCGACACCAGAGCGAAGAAATGGGAATATAAAAAAATAAAATAAATAAATCAGCTTTACGCTGTATCCCGCACACAGCAGGGTAGGCAGAGGGAACCTAGTCTTAAGACACTCCGTTCCCCACTTTCTGCCGAATCTTGGAGGCATTGCGTGTTGAGTGGCAGGACTCAACGCCGCGCTCAACCTCGACACCAGAGCGAAGAAATGGGAATATAAATTTAAGTAAATATTTCATCTCCTCGAGTGGGGATCGAACCCACAACCAGTCGATTTTACAGTCACACCTCGTGCCGCTGCGCCACGACAGACCAGACTGACCTCAACTTAATGATGTAATGAGGTAAAATTGTTCTTAGGGTTTCATATCTCAAAAGAAAATATCGAAACCCATATAACATAATTATATTGTCTGTCTGTCCATCTATTTTGTCTCTTTAAATCAAATTAATAAAAAATAACTCACGCATAATGCAAAATAAGAAGGAAGCTGACAATGGCCACCGACGTCCCCATTGTATGAATGATCTTAATCTAATAACGTTTGAAGTTTACAAGTGACTCTACAGTATACACTTTATGTAATCTTGGTCAGTATTTATGTATACCTATAGAATATTTTGTTTGTCCGTCTCGATATATATATATTGGATTGAGCTGGGTAAATCTGGTGTCACGCACTTCGTTTCCCATACACTGCCTAATTTTCGAAAAAACTCGCTGCAGCGAGGATATGAACATCATCCTATATATTTTTCAATATATACATATTTTATTATTAACGTATTTTACCTATTAAACAAAACCAGGATCCCGGCATTTTAAAATACTGGGATTCCGAATTTAATGTAAGTATTAAAAATACCGCTTTTGTTTTTAAAATAACCGTGATTTTCGGAATTTTAGTTTTTTTTTATAAAATAAGACATTCATTTAATTAAGACACAATTTTGTTTACAAAACAACTGCGTATTATATAGTTATTAGTATATCTTTAAATCAGAGATTCCCGGAGCATGTTGTTTTATAATCTGCCTTTGTTAATGAAAGACGAATAAGTTACCCTTGAAGTCTTTCATCCGAATCAATAATGTTTGACGCAACTTGAAATTACTCCCAACCCATATAAAACGTAAAACAATGGGTTGTGTTTAAGATTTCGTTATTGAGTTGTCATAGGATTTTGATTTACATTACATTAACATTAGGATTATGATTCACACTATGAACCTCTTCGAACACGTAATTGATCAAATCAGATAAGATTGACTAAAGCTTCACCAGGAGTGTCCTTGGACGTCAATATGGATTTCAGCCAGGATCGGGCGCTATGGTTACTACTTTTTCTTCAGAAATGTGATGGAAAGCAAAAACCAAAACGGAAAGCTAAGAAGTAAGTCACCTGGTTATAAAAGCTGGGAATGTTTCCCGGTAAAACACAATACGTGGAGAACAATACAAAAGAACGTGGAGGCGACCGAGATAAAATTAAACAGTTTCATGTAGATTTTAAATGTTTTATTTAGTAAATAATTTAACTTAATCATTTTCTGATATAACACTGCATACACGTATTATATCAAAATGATTAATGATAATAATTAATAACTTTATTCAAATCCCGAAGATACTGAAAAAATTGGGATACAGCATCAAATATAGCGATTTTATTATAATGGTACAGTATTACGACTCCTAAAAACAAGCAACACCAGTTATTTCTGTCTGTTAACAAATACTAACCTATTATCTAATCAATCTGTTAACAGTGAATAGTGTCATTATAATATGCAAAGGCCCTTGTGTCGCAGTTGGACAACGTCTGACTCATATATATTAAGAATTTACCGTTTCAAACCTGAATACGAACTTAAGAATAATATCAGATATGAAGGATTATCCCTAAATTTTGGATAATTTATTTTGGACTAGCGGCCTGCTCGCGGCTTTGCCCGCTTGAATTACATGATTATTCATTTAAGAAATATAAATATTACAAACAGCCTTAATTATTAATTAATTGATTTGGATAAGTACTCACGATATTATTTGTA
>DWQW01005748.1:0-17316 GCA_018249695.1 Heliconius erato demophoon
TTTGAATTTGAATTTGAATTTGAATTTGAATTTGAATTTGAATTTGAATTTGAATTTGAATTTGAATTTGAATTTGAATTTGAATTTGAATTTGAATTTGAATTTGAATTTGAATTTGAATTTGAATATATCAAACTTATATCGCTATGCAATTGACTAAGGAATTACAATTGTCGAAACGAGATTTTGATACTTTGTTTTTATTTATTTGAAATGAGATAATTTTATCCATGAATTCCCTTCCTTATATCTACCAATAACGAAATGATATATATTTACACATGTGAATCTGTCTCCAAAATTCGGCTGTAAGTGGGGAACGGAGTGTCTTAACACTAGATTTCCTCTGCCTATCCAGCTGTGTGCGGGATACAAAGTGAAGCTGATAAAAAAAGTTAGAATTTTTAATTAGATAACTTTATTGTTGAAGTACTTTACTCCATAACCTCATAAAAATAACAGACTAAAATAAATAATGTTATAACTTTTACATTTACTGTTATCATTTGTTGTTAGAACTTGGAGTACTTGTGAAAGTTCTATATAAAAATAAATAAATCATCTTCACGCTGTATCCCGCACACAGCAGGATAGGCAGAGGGAACCTAGTGTTAAGACACTACGTTCCCCACTTTCTGCCGAATTCTAAAGGCATTACGTGTGGAGTAGCAGAACTCAACGCCGCGAAAGTTCTATATGATTTACTTTACACAGCGCTTCCAACTAACCAATAGTAATTTGAATTGAATAATAACTATAAGATGCAATAATTTATTTTTTGTAGCTTCTCGCTGCATCCCGCACATAGTAACTGGGTACGTAAAAGGAACCTATTGTTAAGACATTCCGTTTACCATTTTTCGTTTTTCTGAATTCTGGAGACATTGTGTTGCGATGATGATGGCGGAACTTAACGCTGCGGTTTGTCACGACGTCAGAGCAAAGAAGAGAAAATATTAAATATTTCAATTCCTCGGGTGGGAATCGAACCCACAACCTATATGGCTTTACAGTCAGTTTACAGCTTGTGCCCCTAACTGCTACAACAGTTCAGTACTTAATAGAATATATAAATAAGGTGATTTCCTTTAAAACCATCTTTGCGGGCACTACTACAAAATTAGTAAACGAATGCTCTGAGACATTGCCAAATTTCTTAAGTACACCAGCAAGAGTCGATTGTGGGATGTCACTTTAGAATATATTTGGCACATTTTCACATTACTACTTCTTAGGCGTAGATATAAGTGGGCTATATCTAATGTTTTAAACAGGGTAAAAGATAGACCAACGAATACAGGTGGGAGGGTCATTGTCAACTATTTTTACTTCAAATGGCATGGTCAGTCATTTTACGTTTTTCAGGACTTTAGCCATTTAAAAAAATATCAAATCACGCTGTATCCCGCAAGGGTAGGCAGAGGGAACCTAGTGTTAGTGTTCTGGAGGCATTGCGTGTTGAGTGCAGGAACTCAACGCCGCGCTTATACCATGACGCCAAAGCTAATGGAAATTTAAATTATATAATATTAAAGAAATATTAGGCCAGTCGTGGCGCAGCGGCACGTAGTGTGACTGTAAAACCGACTGGTTGTGGATTCGATCCCCACTCGAGGAGATGAAATATTTACTTAAATTTAAAATTTCCATTTTTTGGTGTCGAGGCTAAGCGTGTCGTTGAGTTCTGCCACTCAATACCCAATGCCTCCAGAATTCGGCAGAATATGGGGAACGTAGTGTCTTAACACTAGGCTCCCTCTGCCTACTCTGGTGTGTGCGGGATACAGCGTGAAACTGATTAGATAAACGTATTCGCGTACCTACAACAAACGACCATGTCCATTACACAGCCACACTCAAGTTCCGTTGTGCCTCGACACCATTATTACTATTACATCTGAACTTTTTTTTCAAAACCATTTTTTTCTACAACTACTAGTTTACTTATCTTATCCTTCCTACAAATTATAAGAGCGATAGTTAGAGTATTATATAAACCTAAAAATATAGCTTGTTCTCAATTAATTGTCAAGATATGGGCATAAGAATTATATAAAAAACTTAAAACTGCTGTATTGAAAAATTGGGTTTTTGGTATAATGCCATTTTTGTTTTCAATGTGCGATATATGCAATAAAATTATTTATATTTTTTCTTATTGTAACATTGCTCTTATAATGTTCGTAGGTGCTTAATATCTAGCAATGTATAACGTCGTTTCTAATATTATTCCCAAGAAAATAAAAAAAAAAAACATTACTTAGTTGTCACGTCACCGAAGGTAAAAATAGTATTATTACAAGAAATTGAAAGAATATCATTTTATGTGAGCCATATTAAGGACAATATATTAGAAGTAATAAGAAGATTAATAAATATGGCTAATAAAATTCCACAGAACATTCTAATATGAGACAGCTGGTATCGCCGAGTGCTAGTTTCCGATAGGCTTCCGACACAAGGGAATGCTGATTTTATCGAATAATGAGTTATACCAACAGATATTATAAGTCAAGTATAACTGAAACTGATATTTATATAACTTTTTCTTTGTGATATATATTTTATTTTACTTTATTTTTATAATCAATGTATTAGGTACATATTCTTTAAAAAAAAATTAAAATCAGCTTCACTAATCTCTAATCAAAATCCCGCACACAGCAGGGTACGCAAAGGGAACCTAGTGTTAAGACACTCCGTGCACACACTCCGAAACTTTCTGCCGAATTCTGGAGGCATTGCGTGTTGAGTGGCAGAACTCAACGCCGCGCTTGTCCTCGACACCAGAGCGATGAAATTAAATTTATATTTATTTAAGTAAATATTTCATCTCCTCGAGTGTGGATCGAACCCACAACCAGACGGTTTTACAGTCACACTTTGTGCCCCTGCGCCACGACTTGCCTCTAATATATTCTTTAACATAAATATAAAGCGAATGTGATATATTTGCGATATATTTCTTAATTTTCAAAGTATACAGAAAAGAAAGAAATATAAATCTTATATTTTAGTCACTCAGTCATGTTTACACCAATCCATTTGAGAATAGACGTATAGTATATTAGAGAGCACGATTCGTTTTCCGTTTGTCAGATTTTTCTCAATTATATATGAGTGGAAATTGAAGTTGGCAAACTCAGTTTAATATCCAAAGGTACGTATTTCCTACGGGACTACCGCAGTTATAACCTTGTTTTAGATTGGAGTTGTGTTCAACTTCTAATATTGTTGTTGAAACCCTGGGTTGGTATATAAATTTCTTATCCGTGAAACCTTATAACAAATATATATTAGGTCCTTACATATCGAAGTAGAGAAGGAAAAATATATTATTTTAACAAAATAATGAGAATCACTTAAACCTGTTTTTTCGGATTTTAAATCTTAAATTCAGTTTTAAATATATATTTTTTTAATATTTAACGAATGAGCGAATCCGTTTTGAATCCATTGTGTATTTGTTATATTTCAACTACAATACTCAATATAACATAAATATTAATATTTCTATAATATTTGTAACTTTTACTTTACTTTTAATTAAATAATGGAACTCATTAATAAACTATATTTAAATAATATTTATTTAAAAGTTCATTTTATATTTTTCAAATTACTAATGGTATATTTGGGAACTAGCATCTACAGGTAAAAGTTCAGAAAAAATTTGAAAACTATTCTAAAATCCTAAAAAATAATAGTCTTAAATCAGATGAAAGGGCTTGATGTGCATATGAAGATGCACAAACATCCATATTTCAGGTTTATTAGATATCGGAAGCCGAAAAAGTTCGAGACCTCCAATTTTTGTACGGAACCTTCTATGGGCGAACCCGACTCGTCCGTGTCCAGTTTTTTTAAGGGGCCTGGGTCAGGTCAGGATAGTCGTATCGGACAAACATCAGAAATGGAAGGTAGGTATAGCTAATATTATTTACTCTTTGTAAATTATTTGAAGCTCGAAACAGCGTAATGCCCGTGCGGCCTGTTAAATGTTCGTTAACAAATAAGTTGTAGTGTAGAATGAATAAAAATTGATGATGCGCCTAACAGTGGCGTGATAGGTGTCGTATAGAAATTAGAAATCTATAGGTAACTTCCATTATATACCAACAAATACATAACCTTCGCGTCACTTGCGCCACGAAGGCCTCCATTGTTAATAGTGACGCTTTACTCGCCTGAGTTGGAATTGCTTCTACGGAACTCGTTATACACGTATAGTACAAATTATTCATGTAATTTATTGGGTTTGTTTATCTAACTACATGTATAATTAATTAAAAATGCTTATTAATGTAGGGAAAGTTAGATGTTATTTTATCACTTTATTTATCTATAAGCTGCTTAATTTATTTATCTATAAACATCCAAATTTTAAATTTGGAAAGGTATAAGTACAGAGTAACTTTCAGGTTATTATAAAATAACGGAGGTCTGGCTGCAACAAGCTCATATTCCATGACGTAATATAGCTTTTCTTGATAAGTGGACAGTCTAACATAAAAGGAAATTTTCAATTCAAAGTAGTATTTCTTTAGATAGTTGATACTCGATAACATAGTCGATTGCAGTTGCAAGTAACTAAAATTGTCGGCAATTCAGTTAAATATCACCGTTGCTATAAAGTAGAATAAAGTCAAATATATAAAATTCACATTAAACTTCTCTCTTCTTTGTAGGTTTTGTAGGTTCATTTTACGTATGTTAGTTAGGGGACCTCTAGCTTTATACTATAAATAGGTAAAATAATTCTTCCTTTCGACAAATGTTACTTTTTATGAATGCCACTACGAAATATATACAACAAAAAAATGCTAGTTTTAATTATATAAAAATATTTATATTGATTTACTTTTGCAACGCACAATAATGAAAATATTGTTCTTTTAAAAATATCTTCATAAATTCGAAATATAAATTTAAGTAAATATTTCATCTCATCGAGTGGGGATCGAACCCACAACCAGTCGGCTTTACAGTCACACGTTGTGCCCCTACGCCACGACTGTATATTTGTATTACTTAATTTCTTCCTCTCGTAGACAGTGTATTCTGTGACTATTTAACACGCAATATCGTTTTGCCACTGCTCGAGTTCTACCTTCCAAACAGTAACAAGGAAAAGCTGGTATTGATATGCATTTCTAAAGGGCCCTTGAATCAACATGTGGGCCTTAATTACTCCTGGACCTGCGTACCACGGACGAAGCTATGGAACATTAATAATTTTACTCCCTAAATTGATAATTGATAGAAATAATATGAAAATATAATAATATGAATATTACATTGATATCGAGCAAACGAGATTTTTCAATAAACTTCCATTAAACACAATTGATACCTGTAAGTTATTTGATTGGGTAAGTTTGGCTTAATTTGAGTTCTTATCTCGACACCAAGATTTCTTTAAACACTATCTTCTGTACCATATCCTAAATCCACCATCACCAGGGAAATGCAAGTGACAAAAGAAACATCTTAACCGGCTTTTTTTCTTAACCAAATTCCAGGTAAATTACGTTATATCTTAAAAATGAATTGATAGAATAAAACTTTTTTGGTATCAATCGAAAGAAGACGAAGTAAAGATATTTTTAAATTATTTAAACCATTGTTTTAAATAAATTATGAAAAAAATATCAATACAGCTTGTGATAAAAAATTATAATTTTCGAAGGTTGTCACTCAATAAACAAAAAAGTATGACAGTGGAAATAAATGCACACATTTTTTTTGTTTTCCAAGCATTTTATTGCACACATATGATATTAATATATAAATAACTAAAACATTGAAAGTTAAAATGTCGGACCATGCCTTATGAAATAAAAATAGTTGACAATGACCCTCTCTATCACCTGTATTCGTTGGTCTATCTTTTACTCTGTTAAATAAATTAGATATAGCCCACTTATATCTATGCCTAAGAAGTAGTGATGTGAAAATGTGCCAAATATATTCTAACGTGACATCACACAATCGACTCTTGCTGGTGTACTTAAGAAATTTGGCAATGTCTCAGAGCATTCCTTTACTAATTTTGTAGTAGTGCCCGCAAAGACGGTTTTAAAAGAAATGAGCTTACGTATTCTATTTAGTACTGACCTGATGTAGTAATCACATTTATATTACATACTAGGATTTTTAGAACAGAACGTTAACATATTTACAAATATTTCAATGCTTTTTTTTTATTAAGCATGATTTCATAAGCTTATAAAGCTATTTAAAATTGGAGAAACATTTAATAGTAATAAATATATGTATATATTAGGGAAATTTAAGGGCTCTTAATATTTTGTTAGTTAAAAAAATTATTGCTTAGTATCTTGGTGGTGCAAAATTTCCAATAATAGATACTAAAATAAGTTATTGCATCTTAGTTTATTATCTGTTCAAGTTATTCTATTGGTAAACTAGGACGCGCCGTGTAAAGTAAACACATGTAATTGAATTTGAACTCATCGTCTAAGACTTTTACAAGTACTCCAACTCTAAGAAAAAAATATTTGAATTTACCTATACCTTGTCTACTATTCTACCAGTCGTGGCGCAGTGGCACAAAGTGTGACTGTAAAACCGACTGGTTGTGAGTTCGATTACCACTCGAGGAGATGAAGTATTTACTTAAATGTATATTTCCATTTCTTCGCTTCCAGTTCTGCCATTCAACACGCAATGCCTCCAGAATCCGCCATAAAGTGGGGAACTGAGTGTCTTAACACTAGGCTCCCTCTACCTACCTTGCTGTGTGCGGGATACAGCGTGAAATAGATTTTATTTTATTTAGATTTGTAATTTATAATATTATTTATACATATAAGTCTGTCTAATTTTATGGAGTGAAGTAGTACAGCAAAAATGTTGTCTGTGTTTTTTTGTTTCACATATAGCTGGATAGACAGAAAGAATACAATGTAAAAACACCCCGTCCTTTCCGGGACTACACGAGACAAAGCAGTTTTTAACATAATTGTGTATGAAGATTTATATTTTTATTTAAATGACTGAATACAAAATTTTATCTCATTTCATATGATATAAAATTTTAAATTAATTTAATCTTGATAAATAGTTTTTGAATAAAAAAGCCATAGTAAGAAAAAATATAATTAATAATTAAAAATTAATTATTTTAAAGCCTTTATAGGATTAAAAATATTGTATGATTAGGTAAGTTACTTAAGGGCAAAAAGAAAACCTCAAAAGAAACAAGACTACTTCGGTTCGTTCGTTCGTTTGAAATAAATCTATATAAAAATGCCTAAAACCAGCCTTTCTACGTGTACTCTGTAATAACTACATATTTACCAATTGTACATTTAGCCAATAATATATGTAACTAATTTAAAAACTGTACAGGATTTAATATGCAATCATTACAGTTATTTTACAAAGAATATTATGAATACTTCAAATCTATAATTTAATATTTAAGGCTGTTTCTGAAAGAGTAAATTAAATTATTCACTGACATCAGCACATTTAACAGAGTTTTAAAATTTGATAAGACGTACATAACATAGATAAAAAGAACGTAATGTTACAAAAATATACACGTATAAGAAATAACTAGCTTTATGTATATTTTTATAAATACCAAATATCAACATTGGTCGTATTTTTTAATTCAAAACAATCAAAAGTCCTTATAGAAATTTATCGTAATTTCTATGAGGACTTTTGATTGAAAAAATATATATTACATTATTACAGATTAAAGTAATAAAAATCACATTAGAAGTCATTTCTGTTTATCTAGATCAATATTTATTTAGATCAATAATCAATGCAGCTTAAGCGGGCGAAGTTAACTTAGTAATTCTAAAATTAACAACTAAGTTAATTAGTCTTGTTTCTTTTGAGGCCGGTCGTGGCGCAGCGGCACGAGGTGTGACTGCAAAACCGACTGGTTGTGGGTTCGATACCCACTCGAGGAGATGAAATATTTACTTAAAATTTATATTTCCATTTCTTTGCTCTGGTGGCGAGGTTAAGCGCGGCGCGCGGAGTTCTGCCACTCAACACGCAATGCCTCTAGAATAGAGTTTTAAGTTACTTATGAAATATTATCTGTACGAGTAAATCCTCTCAAGCAACCATGTACTGCCCGCCAAGGCGCCGTCGCGGCGCATGAGCACAAGGGTGACTGTAACGCGATGATTGTGGGTTCGATCTCTCGAGGGAATGAATAGGATAGAGCATGAAGTTTAATTGATCTGTAATCACACAAACACACAGGTATTTTAGAATCCGTTTTAAAAATTAAAGTTGTCTCTACGTATATGCATACGTAAAAAGTTTTTGAATATTTTAAAATATGATTTTGAATTATAATTGCTTATTATTTATAACAAACTGATAGTTTAGTTGTGAAATTCACAATATTTCATACAAAATTCTAAGCAAACAGAAAGTGGAGCATACTGTATGTAAAATGTACATAGATATAGTATCGTTTTGTATGAGAGCAACCCTCATATACGGTTGAAGCTTGCCACTGCTAACTGCGAGAGCGTTGTAATTTAGTTAAGTTGATTGCATTATTTATGCGTTTGACTTGATATTAAGAAACAGTAAATTAAGACGTCAAATTATAATTTACATGAACTTAGTTACACCAATCCTGGCGCTGGTACACCAAGTGTCACTGTGAACGCGACTGGTTGTGGGTTCGATCCTCACTCGAGGAAATTAATTTTATTTCTTCGCGTTTAGTGGGCTTTTTATTAAATACACTTAAATAAACTCCAAAAACCCTTAAAGAAACTCGCAATTGCCTTGAAGAATGGAAAAGCGGTGGGACCTGACGACATTCTGATCGAAGTGTGGAAATCTTTGGACTCTCTTGGTGTGCTCATACTTATTGACCGTTTTAACCATATCTTGAACTGGAAAGATGCCACACCAGTGGCGGCTTAGCTTTATTACCTCTGTTTACAAGGGAAGGGGCAGTGTTCAAGATTGTGGTAGTTGTAGGGTCATTAAACTTTTGCATTAAGTCATACCTGATCTGACCGTATACGTAACGCATTTATTCGAGATAGTCTTGGAGTCCGTGACGTAGTAGATAAGCTCCAAGGGCATCGCCTGAGATGATTTGGCCATCTTACCCTGCAGCCTAAGAACTATATCGGATGCAAGTGCCTTGCTGTATCAGTCTCTGAAGTGAGACCTCCCGGACGCACAAGGAAGCGCTGGTTGGAAGTGTAGTAGATTGAGTAAGAAGTTACAATCTCACATATTGTAATAGGTATCTTGTATGACATAAGTACAGTAACTTGATGAAATTCATGAATATATTATTCATGACTGTACGTAATTTAATATAAAAATACGCATGAAAAAAACGCACTGGGATGAAATTTCTGAATAAAACCTACGTATAAATTGTCGGTTTACATCCCAACGCTTCTCAAAGTAGTGGTTATACAAAATGTAATTTACACAAAGGCATACATTTCTATTTCGAGGCATGTCGTAGCTAAGCTAAGCTCGTGACTGTAATGGACAGAACAGGTTGTGAGTTCGATTCTCAGTTGAAGAAATGAAATATTTATTGTTTTCAATTCTTCGCTCTGTTATCGAGGCAAAGCACGTAGAGTGGAGAGCGGAGTGTCTTAACACTAAGCTCCCTCTGCCTACCTATCTGCGAGCTTGATAGTGCGTGAAGCTAGAACTAAATTCTGTATAATATCATATACAAAAATAGAATTCATTCTAAAAAGAAGCGTTTAACAAAGCAATATATATCAAAATAAATGGATTTTGTTTTCATTATAGAAATAGATGGTGAATTTATATACAAATCTATGACTTTTCAAGAATTCCAGTTCAATAAAGCCATTTTAATCAAGAGCGCATGACTAGCGTTTATAAATCTAAAGCGTTCACGTATGAGTATGTCGTGCCTCGTCGATAGGCTATTTACCCCCGCAAATTCTCAAGTCATGTCTGCGAGAAAATAGAGGCTAAGGCGATCTGCCTTAAAGCTCTGTACAATGACGGGCTACGTCTTTATAGGATTTTCAATATTTGAAATTTTGTTATGGAATTTTATTAACAGTTTAATATGAAAAATTTATTGTAAGGAATTTAAGAGGGAGAATATTTCTGTGCAGTCAATTTTAATAAGGTGAGCAAAAACCTTTAACATAATCTGAATTTTTTCAACACGTTTTACGTATTGTTAGTGAAGCAAAATGTTTTTAACTTAGATTTTAATTATCAGCTTCCCGCACACAGCAGGCAAAGGGAACTTTGTGTTAAGACACTCCGTTTCCCACTTTCTGCCAAATTTTGGAGGCATTGCGTGTTAAGTGGCGGAACTGAACGCCGCGTTTTGCCTCGACACCAGAGCGAAGAAATGGAAATATAATTAATATAATTCCCCTCTTACTACTTCCTACTTTAATTTAATTTACTATCTTTAAATAAGATAACTAATACAAAATCGTAGATTATAATAATTATTATTTTACTTTTCGGCTTCACGCTATCTCGTATGTATCAGAGTAGGCAGAGGGAGCCTTGTGCGAAGACACCGAATTCTGGTGGCATTGCGTGTTGAGTGTTGGGATCTAATCGCCACGTTTTACCTCGACACCAAAGCAAAAAAATAATATAATAAATATTTCATTTCCTCGAGTGGAAATCGAACTCACAACCTATCATGTTTATTAATATATTAATATATATATTTTTTTTTTCTATTTACAATTTTCTATCTTGATCTAAACATAGATTGGTAATAGAGGGTAGTTGTTACTTTGAATAATGGTTCAACTCTACGACAAATGTATGTAGAGAGCTATAAATAGAAATGTTAAATATTATAAGCAGGTGAGTGAAATTTATAGCTGCGGTCAAATTAGTGCACAGATTTTGAATGTGAATATTTCATACGTTCCAGTTATAATTGTGATTCAAATTAAAAGGTTTTACCAATTATTTATTATTAACATACATACATGTGTCAAAACGCGGTTGCGTATTTAGTTTCAATTATGCTAATATTTTCTATATCAATAAGATAGCCCATGAGGCCAGTCGTGGCGCAATGGCATAAAGTGTGACTGCAAAATCGACTGGTTGTGGGTTTGATCCCCACTCGAGGAGATGAAATATTTATTTAAATTTATATTTTCGTGTCTTCGCTCTGGTATCGAGGCAAGCGCGGCGTTGAGTTCTGCCACTCAACACGCAATGCCTCCAGGGTTCGGCAGAAAGTGAGAAACGGAGTGTCTTAAGATTAGGTTCCCTCTTCCTACTCTACTGTGTGCGGGATACAGCGTGAAGCAGATTAATAAGCTAAATGAATACAGAATATAAATTAATTGTTTAATACACCTATAATTTACTGTTTCGGTGTCTGAGTTTTATCAAAACATGATATTTTGATAATAGTAGAATATCTATTCTCTTTGTCACTTTCAGTTTTTGTGGTGATATATTTTATTTTAAAAAAGACCAAGAATTTAAGATAGCTTCAGGTGTAAAAATAAAAAAATAATATTTAAATCTTATTAAACCTCATTTTTAGGGTTCCGCATTTAGAAAAAGAAGGCATCCTTATAAGATCATTTTGTTTTGTTGACCATTTGTCAAGACTAAAATCTAATATCATGTGGAAATATTATGCCTAAATTTATATCAGATATCCAAGGCCCATTGGAGCACGGAAAAAAAATAAGTGTCTTAGTTAACACAATCATAAGATATGAGCATTTGTGCAATGTTTTCCGTTAATTCTGAAATTGATACGTAATCCTCGGTGGATCGCTGGATGATGGTTTTTAACCAATTTTTATGAGACGATATCACAAACAATAATATTTTTTCCATTATATTTATCTATACACACTAGAGATAATTGTAAAATTTTTGTTGATTTCTAAGACCTAAGTCACTTGTTGTATTTTAGATACGAAAATTTTGGTTATACCAAGTGAAAACATGAAGGTAGACGTAGGCAACAGGCATGCAATAGCGTTCAACTGCTGAATCTGAATTACAGATGAGGCTCTACCCTACCGTCGTTTGAAGGGGACCGAAGCTTTTATAGCATACCATTGGGTTGAATCTTATATTATCATAAATAATAAACAATATTTTATCGTTATTAAAATAAATATTACCTTAAAATAAAGGCCTTTATTTGAATTATTTTCATTTAAAAAAAATAAACAATGCGTTAAAGTCCTCAATAGGTATTGTCTATTCGATAGATTGCCTGTTAGGTGGTGGATGAAAAGTAGGATTGGAGTGTTTTGTCACTACCTACCTTACTATACAACACATCATAAAACTGTTTAACTTAGAAATAAATAGCAAATAAAAAAAACAGAGGTACTGGTTAACACTTGTATATATAATCTTTATCAAATTACAGTTTCAATTAGGAAATATTTTATTTATATTTACATTAAAAACTTCACAAACTAAGAGATTCTTAGTTGACTTATGAAATGACGAATTGAAGCAAGAGAGGCGTACTTACGGCGCCCGAGAAGCTCGGCTCTCCTCTTAGACTCTGACATGAGACCATGCCAGTGTGTCGTTACAAGTATATTAACTGTAGTTAATTCTAAAGAACTTATAAATCTTCTAGAGTTCCGCCACTCAACACGTAATGCATCGAAAAACTCAGCATAAAGTCGGGATCGGATCGTCTTAACACTGGGTTCCCTCTGCCTACCCTGCTGTATGCGGGATGCAGCGTGAAGCTGTTTTTTTTTTAATTTTATTTATAAATCTTGTATACATTTAACTATTTAACTCTACACTGTGTGCACTGATGTGTGTGCAATTATTCATGCTGTAATTATGATCATTGTCTGTACTAGCTTGTTACGAGCTTGTTATATGCAAATGTGGACGTACATACATACGTAAAGGCTAATGCTGTATTCCCGATTTCCAAGTAGCAATTAAGTTAAATAATCTTACACATAGCAGGCTAGGCAAACCTAGTGTTAAGACACTCCATTCTCATTAAGACACTTCCGCTCCCCACTTTCTTTCTAATTCTGGAGGCATTGCGTGTTGAGTTTCAAAACTCAACCCCGCGCTTTGCCTTGTTAGCAGAACAAGGAAATGAAAATATAAAATATTTCATTTCCTCGCGTGGGAATTGAACCCACAACCTGCCGCGTTTAAAGGCGGATTCTTCTGCCCCTGTCCCTCATTGGCCTCATCTTAAGAATTTATAAATGATCAATAAATAATGTATAAGGTTTTGGATTCATGCGGGTGTTTTTAATTTTTGAGGCCAGTCGCAGCGCAGAGGCACAAAGTACGACTGTAAAATCGACTGGTTTTGATCGCCACTCGAGAAAATGAAATATTTATTTACATTTATATTTTCATTTCTTCGCTCTGGTGTTGAGGCAAAGTGCGGCGTTAAGTTTCGCCACTCAATACGCAATGCCTTTAGAACTCGGCAGAACGTGAGGAACGGAGTGCCTTAACACTAGGTTCCCTCTGCCTCCCCTGTTGTGCACAGCATGAAGCTGATTAATTACATAAAATTTGCATAAATAAGTTTTAAACAAACATATACATTTAAAGATTTGTATATTTTTTGATTAACAGCTTATGTTTTTAATCTTTAATAAATAAGTTTTAATTTTAGAGTTGCTTATTAAAAATATACTTACTTGCACATTAAGATATAACAAAGATCTTTAAACTTTTATCTTAAACTATGCAACTCTGTTGAGGTAATAATTTCATGGAAACAAACTTAAGCGACGTCGAGTTAGCTCCCCGAGGAGATAGCTTTCTGCCAAGTTATTTGACAGGAAACTTGATAAACATAATGAAACTTAAAGTATTATTATCTACAGCGAGTACTTTTACAGATACAACAAATTATTTTTGTTGAATTTAATATATACCAACCTAGTAAGCTAAGGTGTTGAGGCTGTCGTGGTGCAGTTCAAGTGTGTGACTGTCAATGCGATGCGGTTGCTGGTTCAATTCCCACTGGGGGAATTAAATATTTAATGTTTTTACTTCCTTGCAAAGCGTGGACATCTTAACACTAGGTTTCTCGGGCCCCTCTGCCAACCCTGCTAAATAGTATGGTTAGCAGAGAGACCTACGCTATATCCTGCATTTGCAGGATAAAAAAAAGTTAAGGTGTTTTTTACAGCAAACAGGTAATTTTTTTAGATAAATCGTATTACGCTGTCCCTTTGCATACTGGAAAATTACTTCTGGAATAAAAACACGAGCACAGACTCAACAGTCGAACTGAAGTTATCAATTTTCTTCTACAAAAATCCGATTTTTTCCCAAAAATCCACAAATTAAATCAAATATCTGCCACTGAATATCGGCTAATATATAAGAGGATGAAATGATAAGTTCTGAGGTCCTTTACCCATAGACAACCATCGACCGTCGATTGCGTTATACTCTGTATATTAAAGATCTGAATTTCGTGTGATAATAGCTTAAACTCTTAAAGTACATCTTTTTTTATTTATCTTCATAGATAACGTAGTTCCCGTAAAAATACCGAAAAATCCAACTACTTAAAATACGGAAAAGTAACTGATAGTAATGAATGAATTTGTGCATGGTAATAACTTGTTAAATTTTTTACTCACAATCAAAAACAAATGAAATATATTTCTATTTAAGCAATTATTATTTTGGCATGATGTAAATAAACATGATTTTAAAACTGAAATAACAATTTCTATTATATTTTTTTTTTGTATAAAGAACCAACACGTTGTGAAAAAAAAATATCGAAGACCTTTGATAAATTAAACTTACTTTTATAAAAACAAGATTTCTGTGCCATTTTATTGATACTTTATGAATATATTGACAATTTTTTTTTTCCTTTTAATATACAAAACATTTGTAACAATTGCTATTATTTATTTTGATATATCAAATTATCTTCACGCTGTATCCCTCACACAGCAGGGCAGGGAGAAGGAACTATTGTTAGGACACTCTGTTCCCCACTTTTCACCGAGTTCTGGAGGCATTGTGTGCGGAGTGGCGGTACTCAACACCATACCTTGCCTTAACACCAAAGCGTAGAAATGGAAATATAAATTTAAATGAATATTTCATTTCCTCAAGTGGAGATCGAACCCACAACCAGTAGTGTTAACAGTCACAGTTTGTACCTCTGCGTCACGACTGGCCTCAAATATTGATATACAGGGTGAAAGAGGCAGCGCTCCATTTACGGAAACAGCATATAGGGTAAAATATTTCAAACCTATACGTAGAAATTAATCAAGATGCCTCAAATTTTTTTTTCATTTCACGATTTTTATCCATACCTGTATTTCGTGTGACACGATTACGTATAGATCCCAATAACACTTACTACTACAAAAATACCACTAAAGGTTAAACAACTTTGAACTTTATCGCCAATGCATACGACTCGATTTAGAAATGAGGCGTGTGTGGCAGTGTTCCCTTGATAGGTTTATGTGTGCGTGCGTCATCCTTACAAATGGCGTTTTGTTTTAAAATGACAATGTAATTATTTATTTTGTTTGAGAAAAAAATTTTTTCATTTTTGGGAATTTATTTTTTTCTGAATTATATTAGGCTTTTATAGAGTAGTTAAAACTGTGGTTTCATTTAATGTGGTGCTGACACTTCCACCCTGTATATTTAAAAAAATTGCTTAATTTTTATGGTATTATTAAGAAGACTTAAGCAACCTTTACCAAAATATATATTTGTATTGTATTAAAAAATAGCTCTTAAAATCTGTTTTTTTTTACACTGTCGATACTAAGGTGAAATTAATTAGTGTGTAGTTTTTGTATAATACATAAATTCGAAAATTACTGAACTGATTTTGAACATTTTTTACTGATATAATAAAAATAAGATTTTTCGTTTTAAAATTCGTATTGAACTTGCAGCTTCTATCGCCAAAATTTTGTTTAAAAACTTTTGAGTTTTAATACGCTATACATCGCATTGAGGACTGGGGAGCAATGGAGAGGTTATATAGAATTTAGGGAGATATAAGTAAATTTAAAGCTAATTTATTCTTGCCAAATATAATCTCGCGAGTATTTGTAATTATAATAAAGAAAATTGTAATTTGCGTACTTTATTTGAAAAAAATAAATTAAAGTGAATGTAATAGAGATGATCCTGAGAAAATTGACGTTTACTATACACCACTTTTGATTCCTTAAAACAGCATATAAAAATATATCAAACTAGTGACCAGCTCTTAATTAGAAGAAGCGCTTAATTTTGTGAATTATTTGTTTGTTTAAGTACAGGGAATTACGTTCCTGTATCTACATATATAAAAGGACTAATCTACATATATAAAAGGATCTACATATATAAAAGGACTAACTATAATCTATCTACATATATAAAAGGACTTGTGCTGGCTGACTGGGGTAAGACGCACGCAGAGCCGTAACCGCTGATGATAGAAACGTGAAATTTGGGCAGATTTTTATTTTCATATTCTGGACATCCACTAAGAAAGTATTTTGAAAAATTTTAACCCTAAAGGGATGAAATAGAGGTTGAAAGTTTGTATGGATTTTTTTTTAAATCGGCACCGATTTTTATAAAATTTAAGAGTCTGAATTTCAAATTTTATAAAAATCGGTGCCGATTTAAAAAAAAATCCATACAAAAGAATTAGAATTTAAATTAGAATTAGAATTCACCCCCTAAGTGTGCAAATAAGGGGTTGAAAGTTTGTATGAAAAAGTCTTTAAATCGTCACCGATTTTTATAAAAAATTAAATTCAAACTGTTAAAAATATTTTATTGAACACGTGTTTCGTGGTTTTTTTAGAATTCACTCCTAAGGGTGCATATAAGCGGGCGAAGCCGCGCGCGCCCACTAGTGTATTAATATTTCTAAAGTGAAAATTACTAAAACCATAGGGTGGCATTTTCGATTTACATTAGAAAAAATATTTACTTTTTATTATTACATTCGTCAATATGTATGAGTGATTGACATTGTTTTGTTCTATCATCAATAGTTTCCACAGCGCACGCGATTATAACATTTTTAAGATCAATTTCTTCACACCTTGGGTTTTTTATTAGGCATCTCTATTTTTTGAAAATGTAATAGCCTATGTTGGGCAGTGAAGATACAGCTTTCTAATAGAGAAAGAATTTTTGAAATCGGTCCGGTAGTTTTTGTGTGAAAACAATACAAACATACATACAAAAATACAAATCTTTTCTCTTTATAATATTAGTATAGAAGTATAGATATAGATATAGAAGTATAGATTGTCAAATATTTGTACACGCACATTCTAGAAA
>DWQW01005749.1:0-17315 GCA_018249695.1 Heliconius erato demophoon
AACGTGTATGCAATTTTCCTCCTCTATGTCCCGGAATAAAATTACCATAAATTTTTTGTAAACATATTTGAATACGATTTGTTGCGAAGATTAAACTGGAGGCCATTTCCATACATTTATACTATATGCGGTTATTTATTGCGCGATGTACTCTTGAGGATTTAGCTAACTTGATTCCGTTACAAAGACATCGTAGAACAAAATTTACCTATATTTATATAAAGTAGGGATATACTAGTATATAGAAGATTTATATTTTTTTTCTGATGATATTTTTTTTTATTTTTCTTTACCAATTCACGCTGAATTCGGAGTGGAACAGGCTAGAAGAAGTTATCTTATCGTCAGTATGTAGTTCTCTGGGAAGTCAAAAAATCAAAAACCGTATTTGTTAAATATATTTTTTTAATATTTTACATTTCCTTAAATTATTGAATTGAATATTTTATACAAAAATTGTAAAATAAATAACGCTATCTTGGCACATTTAGAATAATTTTGGCTATAAGCGATAATCATATGCTCAAAGTATACTCAGGGGAGATGAAGAGAGGGAGATGCAAAACTGATTGGACAAAACGTGTCGTTATATTTAATTGCTCTATACGTAAAAACTCTACTAAGAGTGATCTGTTACTCTTAGTAAAGTTAGTGGAGTTAGTGAAATAACTGAGGAGAATTATCATTTGGCTCTTAAATATTAAGAACTTTCAATCAAAGTTTTTCTCTATAAATATATTAAGTTTTATTTAATTTAATGAAGTAGAAGTAGGTAACATTAAATATTAATTAAAAAAACTACTATAGCTATAAACTAAAAAAAAATTGCTTTAACCTGTATACCGCATATAGCAGAGTAGGCAGAGGGAACCTAGTGTTAAAACACACTGTTACTCACTTTAACTAATTAGTAATAATTTTATTACAGCTAATTAAAACTAAGAACGAAGCGTAGGTACATCCATCAACCGGTTTATGTTCCACGATGAACTAAAACTACAAAAAACTCAATAAACTAAAACTATTTCAACCAAAAAAGTTACCGAAAACATCGTACAAAAAGCATACGGAGGACAATTTTCCTTATGGTTTTAATTAAGCCGGCACTAACCTGCGCCATTTTTGCGCTCCCGCACCGCTCGTGCAGATTGATTAAAAGTCTATGGCCCATGCTTTATAGCTTATGTCCATTGGTGGATACGGTACGAGATTTTGTAAGCTTTGATTTTTTTTATTCATTCAGTATTTTGGAGGTAGAAGGAAGGGCAGGTGGAGGAAACAAAGTGTTTACAGACTCCGTTCCCCACTTTCGAATTGTTGAGATATTGCGTATTGAGTGGCGGAGCTTAACGCCGCTCTTTGTCATTTTACCAGAACGAGGAAATAAAAATATGTTTACCTCCGAGTGAGAGTAGAACACACAACTTCTTATATACAGATGTTGTATTTGTAATGGTTCTATACATAGATATATATCTATTATATTACGCTGTATCTAAATAAGATTCTATAAAATGTTAATAACCTAACATTGTAGGTACCTACTGCTACATAAATATTTGGAACGAATTCATACATAAGACGACACGTCTGTTTTTCCCGACATGCAATATGAAACAATGGAAACAGGCTTAACCCTAGTACCGCTCATGTGGCAACTAATTTATGGTCGAGGTGGGCATCCCGCCCGATAGTTACGCCGGACGCTAATTTTGACGGACACGCCGAAACTTGCCTACGGATTGGCCTAACTAAATAAACTATTTGTTTTAGAAGTAAAGATTTGCGAATATTTTATATTTAAATTTTACTGTAGATTGGGATAAAAATCATTGTTGGCAACATTTTTTTTGTCATTCATTAATTTATTTTTTTATATTAGATCAATATTTTTATTGTATTCTTTTGAGTGATTTTTTTTAACTTTTTATATTTTTTGAATATTGCAACTATGGCTAACCCATAGCATTCGAGCTCGAGGAAATATTTAATATTTTTAACCGACTTCTGTAAGGAAAGGAGGTTATCAATTTGACTGTATTTTTTTATGAACTTTTGACTGGGTGAGCTGATTTTGATGATTCTTTTTTTATTCGGAAGCTAGGCTACCCGTGTGGTCCTATTTTAATTTGGTCCATTTCTGACAATGATATATATGACAAAATCACATAAGTCTTAAATTTGCATAAGGTATGAGCGCGAATTTTTTTTTGTTAAAAATTATAATTATAATTTCTACGTTGATTTTTATAATATCATATCGTGACAAGTTTTATTGAAATGTATACTAACTACTATTTCAAAGATTGAAATAAGTACGCTACTTAGATATTGTTATTCGACACGCAAAATAAGATAAAATTATCGATGTTAGTAGAGAAACATTGTACTTAACAAATATTAAAATTAATTATAATTTACAGTCGAAGTTCCTTGTGTTCTAAGTGGTAAACAAGTCATTATCTTCTGTTTTATAAAGAAAATTTTAATTTTTCAATGAGAAATAGTTGCCGGTCATTTTTATTTTTTTTGTCCATTGTCTACAATGTGATCAATGAACCCCAAA
Organism: Heliconius erato demophoon; assembly: GCA_018249695.1. NCBI lineage: Eukaryota > Metazoa > Arthropoda > Insecta > Lepidoptera > Nymphalidae > Heliconius > Heliconius erato. The sequence continues at coordinate 2,567 of DWQW01005749.1, forward strand.
AGTCCTAAATACAATATATTTCTGCTTTAAACATCCAATGTTTCTCGATTATATAAAATGATAAAACAAAAAACTATATTAACTGTGTCCTGCATTTTCTCTTGAGAGCGGGATTGTATATGACATATGGGGAGGAAAAACCAGCGCTAAAACAACTTTCCTACTATCATTCAGTGAACACGCGATTCTTATGCTTCGAGCCATGAAAACGGCGAAAATGTGAATAATATTAATTTTGAACAAGTGTATTGTATATTTAACATTAGCTTGACCGCTTTTATTTAGGAGATTTAAAGGATCGTGCGTACAAAAAATTTCATACTAAAAGATGGCCGCGCTTTTCCTTCTAAAGTGAATATCCATAGCGATCTATTCGTGCCACCAGATAGGCCTGTATGTCATAATTGGTAGTAACGATGCAAGAACTGATAGATTTTAATAAGAAAATTAAGTATAATTTTTCAATACTATTAAGATAACAAAGCAAAACTAACCCTAACGAATTCAAATTTACAAGATATTTAATCGATACGGCATTGCGTTCTTTTTATAAGATTAAATATTTTCTTGTTCTCAACTTCACACTTTCGTACTATCGTACAGCAAAGGCAATATAGGCAGAGATTAGAACGACTAGAACAGTCCGTACTATACTTTACACCAGATATTATCTCCTGAGTCGAAATTCTACGTTAAATTTTAGGTTTGTCCTGGTAAAAGAACGAAAAAAGGAAGAAAATCAATTCCCCCAATTAGAAATTGAACCCACAACGACTCAACGATTCTTCAAACAGACACTGTACCGCTGCGCCACTGTCATTAGATGTAAATTTGTCTAAAAATATAATTTATATACAAATTTATATCTGACTTAATCTCTATATAGCAGTTAGCACCGTAACGCTGTTTTCATAGCCGCAACTAAAGATCTACTAAGGTGTCTCCATTTGTCACGTCGGCGGATCATTTAGTTGATACTTTACAGACGTCGCTTGAGTGATTACGGACAATCGAGTGAGTGGACGCTGAAGACAATATACCAGTGTATCATATTGTGTTAATGATATCTGTGTTATATAGAAATGGTTACCCAAAATATATTTCTTGTGGTCCTTAATGTCTTGATGTATTGTGGGTATCTTATTATTATTAATTATAAAAAAAATCAGCTTCACGCTGTATCCCGCACACAGCAGGGTAGGCAGAGGGAACCTAGTGTTGAGAGACTCCGTTCCTCACTTTCTGCCGAGTTCTGGAAACATTGCTTGTTGAGTGGCAGAACTCAACGCCGCGCTTTACCTTCGACACCAGAGCGAGAAACGGAAATATACATTTAAGTAAATATTTCATCTCCTCGAGTAGGCATTGAACCCACAACCAGCCTGTTTTACAGTCATACTTTGTGCCGCTGCGCAACGACTGGCCTCTATTATTAATTATCACAGCGAAAATAATGTTAGGACACTACGTGGCCAACGCACAGCCTGATTTTTGAGACATTGAGTAGTGGGACTCAACGCCGCGTTTTGTATTAATACATTTATCTTGAATATTTGCAAAATAGGGTTAATATGACGGATAATATTATCAAGGGTTCTGTCAGGTTCCGCATAATCTATATATATAAAAGGACTTGTGCTGACTGACTGAGGTAAGACGCACGCAGAGCCTTAACCGCTGATGGTAGAAACGTGAAACTTGGGCCGATGTTTATTTTCATATTCTGGACATCCACTAAGAAGGGAATTTTAAAAACATTAACCCTAAAGGGATGAAATAGGGGTTGAAAGTTTGTATGGAAAATTTATTTAATCTGTACCGATTTTTATAAAATTTGAAATTCAGACTCTTAAAAATATTTCATTGAACACGTATTTCATGGTTTTTAAGAATTCACCTCCTAAGGGTTCAAATAAGGGGTTGAAAGTTTATATGGAAAAGTCTTTAAATTGCCACCGATTTTTATAAAAAATTAAATTCAGACTGTTAAAAATATTTTATTGAACACGTGTTTCGTGGTTTTTTTAGAATTCACTCCTAATAAGCGGGCGAAGCCGCGCGCGCCCTCTAGTTATTTATAAAAACAACCTAAAATATTTATTTTATTAATTTTTTTATTGTTATAGCGGCAACAGTGAAAATTTCACTCTAACTATCACAGTTCATGAGATACAGCCTATTCATGACATACAGCCTGGTGATAGACAATCTTAATATTTAAAACTAGGAAATAAGCATGAAAGATGCTTGGTCACGGCTACAATCTGTATTCAGTGGGAAAACAGCAGCTGAGGTGTCTAAACGCCGATGACATGGCGGAATGCGCAGCTTCACAGCTTTATTGCGGTTCTTATGTTATTTCTTTGTATTTAACTACCGATGAACTTTGTGCTGTGAAAGTAAAAAATGTGATCTATTATAGAAGTAAATAACAGAATCACACTTTTTTATATAGCTAAGGAACCTAATATTAAGACACTCTGTTCCCCACTTTCCACGACATTGCGTGGTGAGAAAATGAAATTAAACGGTATAATTGACTAATTCTAATTCCCTAGAGTGGGAAACGAACCACAAACATTCTGTTTGCAGTCAGTCTCAAATACTTTCTATGTTTTCTTTATTTTACAAAGCAAGCAGAGCGAGGTAAATAAGTTCTAAGCTTATTCGAGGTCGTTGTATTGGACAAGTTTGGAATTTATAAACAAAGCCATATTGCATATGTTCAAATTAAAAACATTTTTATTTTAAAATTATAAAATATCTTAAATAAGATTTGAACCCACATTCATAACGCGTATCTATTAGTTTGCAACTATTTCACTATACTGTTATACAACATTTTATTTACAATTTGTAAAAATGTTAAATATTAAACCTTAATGGATAAACAATAGGAAGTTAGTACCTAGCATTTTGAGAGAGAGTACTTAATGTTAAAATACTCCGCTACCCTTCCCCCCAATTTTCGAGACATCAAGAGTTGGATGGAGAAATTGAGTTCCACTACCCAACACGTGCGCTGCACTGGATGAACATTCATTCCACCGAGTGGGAGTTGAACCCACAACAATCACAATTTATTGGTCAAACGCTTCGCCATTGCGGTTTAAACTTTCTTATAAATAAGTGAATATAAACATTATATTTTGTTAACAACAACTTTTAACTTTGAAATTCAAAACAGGAAGTGTTTCAAAACTCTACATAAAATTTGTCTTTCATCCTGACAAAATGGTTTCACAACACAATCAGCAAAAGTAAAAGGTTGCTCCCAACAAAAACATAGAGCATTTTCATTGAAAATAGATGAACCGCTTAAATATTTCACGCTATCGTTTATTTAGCCATATACAAAAGTGAGAAAAATGAGTTGTTTAAGAAAACTTATTAACTGTATATAACCATTTCATTGGTATATATTTATTGAAAATATATATATACCTACATGTATAAATGGAGAATGGCTATAATTGATTTAATACACATTTTCAGCCATATTCTACAATATTTAATGCACTATATTATAATATCTATTTCATTTTTTTAATATTCACAATAGATTTTTTTATACATTATAGTTAAAAATGGTTGAGGTTGTTGCAACACATTTAAACTAATTCATATAAAAAACGCAAATATAATAAAAAAAAATAATTGATATTGATAATAAATTATCTCAATTTATATTTAACAGGAAATGCAATATTTTATTATGTTGAATTGTTGCATCTAAAAATATTTGAGAAAATTTCTTTAACACTATTATCAACATGTTGCTAACGCCATCTATTAGGAGTATATAAACATCGAAAGTGAATATAATTATCAAAGATTGATAACAACAGAGTATATTTTAAAATATACAAAATTACCGTTCTTTTAAACTTAATACGTAATATTTACATAAACTGATATTCCTAAAATGTTTTTTTTTTATAAAATAAATACTGATATTTTAAAGATGGCAATATAATTGTCATAACACGTAAAATGTCAAAATATTTTGACTTTTAGTGTTTGACAGATAATAACGCGCGGCAAAATAACCTAAAAGTGTTTGTTTTTAAATTAATTTTCCCAATTATAAATAATACTATTAACTATATACTTTTACTTATTTTAATATGTTGTAATTTATACATGTTAAGCTGTTGTTGAAAGTTGTGGCAAATGGTTTACTTTTATAGTGTTTACAAAAATAAACAAAGCTAAATTATATAAAACAAATATTTTATGCTTATAAAAAATATTATTAAGTATTTATTACGCACATAATTATAAATATTTTATATTATAGTTTATATATAATATGGTGTAATATTTTTTTATATAAAAAAGAAATTTTAAACATTTTAAATTAAATTTTTATTAACATAATTATACTTTAATATACTAAACAAATAAAATATATTTCCCATGAGCCATTATATATCATATTTACTTAGCATTAAACGTAAAATAGTTACAAAACTTTCACTTCCTATAACTTATAGAATTTCCAAATTTTTCAATTGCTTTAAGATGGCAAGTGTATGTGCTAAAATTAAAAGTGAATCAGATCTGGATGAAAATCCAGTAAAAAAACTAAAATTGACTGAAAATGAAAATGGTGATAAAAGAACTGTAGCGACTATGTGTGGTGCTTGGAGGCCAGAGGAAGAAGATGGAGGACTTATTTTTGTATTTAAGACTAGAACTCCAGCTTTAAGCCCTGATCCTACGAAGGAGTGTGATTATCCGGAGAACATAGAAGATTTCTGGGAAGGGAGTCTGGTTAACATCGATGATATACAGGTAATCTTGCTGATAAATAAAAAAAATATATAATAATATATTGATTTAAATTACTCCATCTTACACTGTGAGCTAGAATCTGTGAGACTGCAAGTTTTGTGGTGAAACTCAATGCTACTACATTTTGAATACCAGAGCGGAGAAATGAAAAAAAAAACATTATCTTAAGAGAGTTTACTTGAGAATATTATATTAAAATAAAGGCTACCTTGAGAATAAAGGTTACCTATCATGTTATGTGGGGTATCGTAAGGATTCTTTTTATATTCATTAAATTATTATTATTTTATTATTTAAAATTCTTAGTATTTATTACATTTTTTATAAATTATATAAGTAAGATGTTTCACGTTTTAAATCAGCGCCATCTATTAAAGTAAATTAGAACTAGGTAGCTAAATTATTCGTAGTGGTTGCGTACAGAACTTAATACATAATACTTAACTTAATATATTTTCCACTTCATAGATGGCGCTGTAAAAAAAATATTTTATATAAAAGAGACGTGACAAGACAACTTACATGTAAATAAAAAATAATGATAATATTTCAACCGCTTTACACGGATGCGAATGTAAGAAAAACCTATGTTAACTATTACTTATGTAAAATGTTTGCATGATGAGCATTAATATATTGTTACCCGACTGCGGCGAATCTGAAAATGAGGGTTATGTTTTAGCGCATTTATATTAATGTCCGTTCCTTCGTTCCCTTGTAACTAACTGTTAAGCTAGTGAACCGGTTTTGATAAATCACACGTCGTTGGATTTATCTCGACGGCGCGAGTGTTACTAGATATGTTAACTTGATTGTGAAGACGGATTTTTTGTTTTGTTTATAATTCAGTTGTTTGTATATACTATAGTAATACGCATTTATAATTTTACAACAGTTTGGCTTGACCCAATTCCTTGTTTTCCATGCAATCATCCAACTTTCAGACCATAGCAACGCACTTTTTATGTTACATTAGATATTTTATTATTATTAAAATACTTTTAGATCATAAGGTATAAATAGAAAATCTAGTTCCAAATAATTTCGTACTCCGTGCCCATTATGTTCTCAAGATGACTCACCAAGTGCTTAATTATCTTATTAAATATAGGCAATATGTATTTATGTATAAAATGGTGTCTAATCTACAACCACGGCTTATAATATAATATTTACAGCGCCACTATATCTTACCATCTATACTTCTAATACTATAAAGCTCCAGAGTTTGTTTGTTTGACAGCTCTGACTTCCAGAACTACAGGATCGACAAAAAAAATATTTTTGCGTTGGATAGTCCATTAAACGTTATAGGATACATCACGTACATCGTTTTAAAGTAACCGATTGACCCTAAAGTGGCATATACAATTATACTACTCTTACCTAGTTATGACCATTTTAGGACGAAACCGTAAGCTGGTACCTATACTATAAATTGAGGCCATTTTCCTTCCCGAACAATAGAAAATACTTTTCTTAATGTGAATTTATATAATAAATAACTATAAACATTTCTTTTCTTTCTCATATTATGTAATAGTTAAGTGCAAGAGAAAACCAATATTGTGTTCTAATAAAGTTGATAAAAGTCTAAAAGCCCGCTGCGAGCGCACCATGACGTCGCTGGTTTCTTTCTAATGAAAACCGTGTGTGACTTTAGTTTGCCATTTTTACGTATTTATAAATCAATTTTATATTTTTATAAGTTATATTGTTAAAAGGATATGTTTTAACATAATTATTGTGATCGTATTAATTTACTTTGTTAATTTTTGGTTCGGTTCCCACTTGAGAGTAAGATAATTAAAATTTTCATTTTCTCGCTCTGATAAGGAGACAAAGTGCTGCGTTTAGTTCCGCCACTCAACTCGGGATGAGTTCATAACCTGCAACTTAGTGTTAGAACACTCCGTCCCCATTAAACACTTCCGTTACCCACTTTCCTCCGAATTCTGGAGACATTTCGTGTTTACCTAAAAGTGGTGTAATTTAACACCGTGATTTTAAATTAAAATAATTATTGAAAAGGAAGTTATAGTTATAGGTTAACATTAAATAATGTTTTTTATCACATGGACAAAACTACTCGGTGGGAAGTTCAGGTGGCCCTTTTTGCAGGTAAAGGAACCTACACTAGTCCTATAATATTACAATCAGACCGCCACATAATACATTTTGTATAGTAATCACAGTTGTTGATTATCATTGTAGTGGAAATAAATCATATATTTGGCTACAGCTACAACAGCTCTCACCCAGTAATATTAACCCATTAATTCATTTTTGGTTTACGCATTTTGATTCAAAACCAAGTGATACTTGAACCATTTTTAAACGAATTTGTTCCGTTAATGAGGGTCACTTAATTAATTTTCCGTTTCGCTTGTTAATATAAAAGCGATTTGATCCTCCTTTGTTTTATTCATTGCGGCTTAAAATTTTGAGCGCTCGGTTGGTTTCAGGCGAGCTGAGCCAGCAAACTTATCAAATGTTGCCATCCAAAGTAACTTATCTGATGATGAGTTGATTTTTTGAAGTCAATTTAAGACTCGTAATTGGAAGTCGAAAGGTTTTGTACAAAATTGGCGAAATTTGGGTTTCTGCTGCCGGAATTTGTAATATTTGGCCTTCTGATTAACAGTAAGGTATATTATGGTAAAAAATATATTTTTGTAAATGCATCATTCCAATGTAAATAAAATTAATCCATTTTGCATAGGTAGAAATATGATGTCGATAACACAACATTTTATGAGCTTATATTACTTTTTTAAGCTAATTTTCGAACACCTCAAATTTTTGTAATCGGTTATTTTGAGATACATATATGTATAGTACAGTGCATGGTTCAAAACAACTTTTTTTTTTGAGTTTAGTCTAAATCTAAATTTGTGTAACATAGAGTAAACTCAGTTGAGTTTTAGGAAGATTTTGCAAGTTGCAGATCTAGGGAACAGTCTTTGGGATAGCCCCTATCTGTTTCTATTCAATTCATAGTCACATTTTTTTTTGCAGTTGTATCTATAACAGAACTAAAAAAAATTAGAGAGCGCAATACGGTTGCAGCCAAGAGTTAGGTCTCCAGAATGAATAATTTTGCATTCTGCTCCCGGTTCTTGATCAAACATCACAGCGATACACTCTTAAGATGTGGAGGCTTTTCCCAATTACATCGTTAACCCTGACTTTCAATACAATGATAGTCTCATTAATATTTCACATATTTCCGTTAAATCCTTATTAATATTGACATACATTCTAGTAATGTATCAGTCTTCAGGCATACGGTCCATAAACATCACTTAGTGATCGTTAGTCCGAAATGAAGTCGAAAAGACCCTAAGTCCGGATTAACTTGTCCATAATAAATGGAACCACGGAACCCAAAAGCATTCGTGATTCGTTGAATATGAAATTAATGACGGTTTAGGACGGATTTCGCTAGTTGCATTCGACAACGCTAATAGGGATTTACCGTTCACTCCGTTGTAACAAATATTTGAAAATGTTTTTATTATAAAGGTAAGTAGAGTTAAATCTCTGTTCTATAATTTAATTATGGCGTTCAGAACGTGTCAGTTGAGGACACTACGGCAACGTCTCGTTGTATGGTGAACACACGAAAGTTGCATGGTAAAAAAGAAGATAACGTCACACAAAAGAAAAATGCTTGTTAAAACGAGATCCAGTTAAAATTTTGCTTTCACGTATATAATCTGTCCATCAAAGCGATAATTCCTAAAATTACAGATAAACTCTGTAAAATTACTTAACAGACAGTTCTAAAATAATGACCAAACGCGTATCCGGGCATATGCAAAGTAAAAACATAAAAATTCATCCTGGTTCATACTTTTTCTTTGTCCGACCGCACCAAGCTGTAGTACACTAACGAGACTAAAACGTAGACAGGCGGTTAGATAGTAGACAGTTGATGTTTGCGTTGACGGTACGGGTAGGACTGTGGCTATTTTGAAAGTCCTAGTAGATAGGCCTTTTTTCCACTAACAGTCCGAAATATATATAAAAAAGACTAAATATCAAGAATTAGGTAATCTAATTAAAGCGGCTACGGTGCGCTGGTTTTAAAAGTATAATTTCGTTAAGAGCCTCTATAAAGGTTGTTTAACTTTGAGAAAATATTTCTAGGTCTGAAAGTTATATTTATTATTTATAATAATTTTAATACTTTAGATACGCATTTAAGTATAAAAAAGAGTTTAAATGAACTTTATATTGTTCTCTTACTATTATAGGACGTTTTACAAATTCAATAATCTTTTTCTCTTAGATTGCATTGCTTACTATGCAAGGACAAGGGAAATTTCCTCCTCAATCTTTTTATTTACCTTAAGTTAAACTTGTTAAGTATAAAATATGGAAAATTGAACATGAATAGTGACAAGTCACTAAGTAGTGATCTTCTCTCCCTGCACCTATATAAACTTCAGAACAAAGAATGCTTTGTAATCAATAAGCGAAATTCACAAAGCGTTAGTTGAAAACGTTCATAACTGTAATACGACAATTCTCTCAAAATGCTAAATAAGTTGCTTGAAAAATTCTATCAATTTACATCTCGAGCGACACCGATTTGAATCAAACCATTTGGTGACGCGTAAATTTTTCTTATTCGCTAACCGTGAGACACCTGGCGGAATAAAATTTTCGATTGGCAATGCCGTTTGTATGGAAAATGTTCGGGTTAGAGTGGAATCGAAATTTTTTTTTTGAACTTTGATCTTTGATAATTTGTTGCTTTTTACAAGCCTTTATTTAACTTGTCGTGTTATTTGGTGTAAGTGAAATCTGGTAATGTCAATGTAATCCACTTCCCGGTACTCGATTTTTAGCTGAAATTTGGATTACAATTTCAGTTCCGATAACAATGTTATTATAATCGGTAATGTTGTCAATCCAAAATGGCCGCTCTAACAAAATAGCGGATTATAATATTTTGCACAATCCAGCTAATTTGGGTATCAAATGAAAGGGCTTAATTTGGAAAATATAAAACACCATGAAAAAAAACCCATGTAGAGTCTAGACAGTCCAACTGATCTTTTAAATTAAACTTTGTTGTTAAAAAGTTTATTTTAAATAAATATTGTATTTTAACGGGTTGAATAATATTTTAAATGAATAAAATTTTATTTAAATCGAATCGTTACGTATAATATTTACTAATAGCTTATGAAGATATACGTTGATTGAATTTCTTCACAGTCTCAGTCGTCCAAAGGTTTATAACAATGAAAGAAATTCTTAGCTTACTATTGTTTCAGAGCTATTTTCTAAAACTTATATTTCATAAAATCAAAAAAAAACCTATTAATTTGGGTAGGTACATTTGAGAGAAATATTTTTTTTAGTAACAATATTTAATATGCATATTTGAGAAATATAAAATTCTTAAATAAAAAAGGGTGTTATTTCTACAAAAAGGAAATAAAATGGATAAATGAAAATGTGACTTTCAAAGCTTTAGAGTATGTATGTATGTATCACTTAAAACAAGCGAAGAAATTGTTACGTATACCCATACGAATTCTTCGCTCTGTGCGTTGACGAAAATTGGCAACATTCCGCAAAACTGGAAAATTCTTGAGACAACTTCGAGAACATTCTGTTATCATCACTTTGATAGTCCTTTAGACTTTTTAAGTGCGCGTGTAAAATTTTGGTTTAAGCTATATTCGTTTTTATTATAAAAGTTCTACGTACAGCGATCATAATGTTGAGCTTTATTAAAAGTTCCACTTCGTTAAAGATATTCTTAGTGTCCGTTTTAAAAAGGAAATATTTTTTGTTAGATCGGAAAAAAACGCTATGGCGTAGTAAATCAATAACCTCCATATTTATTATCAAATGCTGTACCATTTTACAATAAACCTGAAAGTTGTGGATTCGAATCGCCCTAGAGGGACTGAATTATTTTCATATATATTTATTTATATGTATGCAATATTTATTTATTTATTTATGTTTTAAAAATTAGGTGAAAAATGGGGAATGGTAGGTTTTAACATAAGATTCTCTATACCTACCGCATACAGCAGAGTATGCAACCCTGCTATATGCGGTATAAAGCGTGAAGTTATTTAATTTACTTACATTCGAATTCAAGACGATGCGTGTCAAGTGGTGCTTATATATATTTTTTTGATATTGTAAATATTTATAATCAAAATTGTAACAACTCACCAAGTCCTCGTTGAAATTTCAAGTTTCAACAGTACACACCTGCATGTTTATAAAAAATATATTTTAAAAAACATTTCCTCGTAAAATGTAAGTGTGGACACTAGTGTAGCTCAAAAAGCGTACAGAGGAATCTCTCATGTTGTTCCAGTATATAGCTGTACGCATGGCGTTAAACATTTTTACTGACTCTTAATTTTAAATTACTTTTTATTTCTCCAGGTTTTCGCAATTTTTTTTGCACATTAACTTATATAATCTAAGATGTTTTTTTTGCTTCATGCTGTATTGGCACATAGCAGCATAGGCTGAGAGAAACTGGGAAACCCAGTCACTGTGTTCTAATAAAGATATTTTCGTACTCTTCCGCCTAATTTTTGAAGCATGACGTGTTGAGTGGAGGAACTCTACGTCGCGCTTTGCTTCGTTACCAGAGCGAGGAAATGAAAATATTGAATATATCACGAGAAAATAAATATCCTTAAGAGTTAAGAAACTCCGTTCATGGAATTCGAATCCACGACCGTTGCGTTTGGCGCGACGGTCGTGATTCGCGACGGCCTCAAATATAGCTTTTTTTATACCTATTGTATTTATTACAGTTATAATTTTTTTTAATAAAACAACGTTTTATACCAAGAGTAATTCGAATTATTTGATCTCTAAGCAAATAAACAAATATATTAAGAATTAATAACAACTGATACCGTTCCAATTTCGCTAAATACCAAAATTTTCATGAACCCTAAACCAATAATACCTAAGAACCGATCCTCCCTTGAGAAATTCACTTAGCCACTAACTAATTAAAGCATTTATCTGGCATACGATTGGCGTTCGTATTCACCATGCCATGCATTATTGGCCGATATTGGCCAAATCGTGTGTTTGATAAGAATTGACAGCGATTGCCCGAATGATCGATGGTCGGCTAACTCCGTGGAGATTTTGCTTGTGTTCGCAATGCTGTAGCATAGGGGCTGATTTATTTTAGCTTTAATATAAATTATATTGAATAGAGAATTTTATTTACACTGTTTTTTTTGTTCTGAGCTTCACGCTGTATCCCACATATAGTAGAGTAGGCAGATGGATTCTAGTGTTAATATGGTAATATTAAGGGTTGAGTGGCGGATCTCAACGCTGCTCTTTATCTAGTTACCAGAGCGCAGAAATGAAAATAGGAATAATTTTATTTCCTCTAGTGAGAATTGAACCCACAAGTCGCGTTTACAGTCGCATGCATCCTTGAGTCAGTCTCTGGTATACACTATATCTTAATACATTTATATAAATATTTACTTATAATATATGGGAAGAATAGTAACAATTCTACATACTAAATAAACTAACCTAACCTAAACTGGTAAATAATAACGAGCTTCCCAATTTATTATGCAAAGAAAACGGCAATATCAAAACATTTCTGACCCGAAACGAGATTGAATGTGTATTTCCACAAATTCCATTAACAAAAACTATTGGCTTGGGAGCCGGGAGATATCCCTTGCTTGACCTTAGAAAGTGTAGGTATGTTATTGCCTAATGTTTTTTATGTTTGGTTTGGTGTATGTTTATTCTTATCGATATATTTTTTGTATTTGTGAGAAAAAGTGGCTTCATGCGTTTTCTTGCATAACAGAGTAGGCATAGGGAACCAAGTGTTAATTAAGATATTTCTCTGCATTCTTCTTTTTCGCCTCATCCACTGTCATCATCCTCTTCATATATGCGCTCCAGGGGTCTTCGTGCTTTCTAAATAAAGTTCCTTACCTAAAAGATAGATCGGTGATAGTTAGACAGTCGAAATTTTCACAGGTGATGTATTTCTTTTCTTTATATGTTAGTTCTCCCTAAAACAGCAAATAACAAAAAAATCTTACAAGTGTGAGTCGGGCTCGCCCGTCGAGCGTTCCGTACAAAAATTGAAAGTCTTGAGCTTTTTCTGAAATTCAATCAAGCTTAGCTTAGCAAGAACCCTTTCTAAATTAAAGAGCTCTGGCTAAGCTAAGCTTGATCTTCTTGATACCTCACTTGAACGAGCGGCTTTAATACCAATTTTTACCCCCTTTTTAAGGCTATTATTTTTTAAGAATTAACCACAAATGTATACTTTTCTAATTTTTTCTTGAACTATCTGGAGATGCTAGCTGCCAACTTTCATAATTCTTGGTCAACCGAAATTACCCTATTAATTTTGATTCCCTTTATAATGTTGAAGTATGCGTTTTTTGCAATATAAACGGCCATATCTTTTTTTAAGTCAATGTAAAGATAAGTTTTTTTCATAAAATCAGGGGACATAAAGGGTAAATTCCCGATATAAAGGGTCTTGACTGACGGACAGACAGACGGACAATAAAATGATCTTCTAAGGGTTCCTTTTTTTCTTAAAAGGTACAGTACCCTAAAAAAACAGAATAAAATAAATATTTAAGGAGGCTACCTATGGGTAGCCTCCTTAAATAAATTGGGAATAAATATAAAAACATTGTAGCATACTACAAACTTGATTTTTTTGCTGTTTTTATAAATACGGAACACTTCGTGCTCTAATCAGACTCGCATTTATTTTACTCGCATTTATAGACACTCTAACTTTAAACATTTTATAAGCTGCCAATTAAGGGACACAGTTTGTACAAAAGAAAATCTCCATAGTACGTACTCAAGATTTTACTCTGATTTTCATTATCAGCGTCAACCACTCGCTTTATTGAAGTGTATTAAGACTTAAACAGGTCAAGAGCTTAAAAGCCCTTGTGAAAATCGTCATATAAATTTGCGCTTGAGCAACTTATTTTAACGATGACTTCCGACTTTAAAAAAAAAATAATTAGAAAGAAATATACCACTCTATAAAAATGCTATCAAATTGAAGTGCAGCATGTAGGATTATTATGAGTTACGTACTAGTATTTATGTTAAGAGGCTTATCTATTTATAGTTACAGATCCAGAAATATTGTAGATAAAATAAGCTCTAACATATTACACTTACTGGGAGGATTTAAATGCCAAAAAAATTAAAAGGAACAAAACTTGAGGCTAGTCGTGGCGTAGAGACACTAGCGTGTAACTGTAACTGCGACAGGTTGTGGATTCGATTCCCATTCGAGAAAATGAAATGTTTAATATTTTAATTTCCTTGCTCTGGCTACGATGCAAAGCGTGACATTGAGTTCTGCCACTCAACGTGCAATGCCTCCAAAATTCGGCGGGAAGTGTGGTCAGAGTCTTGGGCGATTTCCAAGAGGTTATTTTTTATGTTATCATCACGTTGTATCTCGCAAATGGCAGGTTAGGCAGAGAGAACTTAGTGTTAGGACATTCCGTTCCCATTAAGACACTTTGCTCTTTCAGGAATGGCTCTTAGGAATAAAGAATACTTTTCAGAAAACATATGAAATTTGAACTCAAATTTCAAATCCTGCTACTTTCAAATTTATTTTCAAATATTTTCTCAAAAATATGTATTTTTTTTTTATTTTTTATACGTTTTCTAAAATAGAGTACATCCAGTTATAAATAATTTATAAAACTCAGCACCATATAATTAAATTACAAACTGTCAACATTAGCTTAAGAGAAGCACAAAAAATTAAACAAACAAACAAAAATATGTTAGCGTACTCGTGTAAAAGAGGGTAGATTTAGGTGGAAAATAACTATAAAAGCAGTGGAATTGTGTCAATCGGGGGCACTCGCTTGTAAGTGACGGCCCTTGTTGGAAGGAAACTAGTGTGAAG